>APFE030093961.1:0-12114 GCA_000404065.3 Pinus taeda | reverse complement strand
TGTTGATGCAGACTGGGCTAGAGATCTGGATCATGCAGAAGATCTACAAGTGGCTAAATGTGTTTAACCTATTTGGAGGTCGTTGTTGGATGAAGTAAGAAACAATCTGTTACGTGCATATCAACTACAGAGTAACGAATACATGGCAGCCACTCATGCAAGCAAGGAAGCAGTTTGGTTGCAAAGATTGTGTTCAAGTATGGGGTTAGTACAGGGAGCTATAAGGATAGACTGTGACAGCCAAAGTGCAATTTTCTTGGCAAAGAACCCTGCTATCATTCAAAGACAAAGCACATTGATGTTCAGTATCACTTTGTGAGGGATATGACAGAAGACAAAAAGGTGTTGCTGGTAAAGGTGGACACTTTGAAGAATACTGCAGATGCATTGAAAAAATCTATGAGCTCTGAGAAGTGCTCTTGGTGTAGAGAAACAATGGGCATTTCAGGGCTGGAAAAATGACTAAGCTCTCCTACGGCCCCCTGTGGAAAGAAAACAAGTGGGAGGTTGTTGGGTTGTGTTATATTCTTTCCACATAGTTAACAGGGGGTTTGAGGGGTACCCGTAACCCCACTTTATGGGGTCCGGAGTAGCGCCCCGGAAAATTTTGGTTTTGGACCCTATGTTAGGTTGGGCGGACCCACCTATGGTTTTGTGCATGATTTTCGCACATGTTTTTTGGACACGATGGTTTTCGGTCCATGGTAGTGGATCTGATGGTTTTTTGGTCCATGGTATTGGACGTGATGGTTTTTCGTTCCATGGTATTGGATGCTTCGGCATGTATAAATATGTATTGTAACATTGAAAGGAATATAATGAAAAATCAAGCTGGTAGTCCTGGTTTTGGGATCTAGGGGAAATCTCTGTGCATATGTGTTTTTTATGTGTTATGCTCTTGCATTGTTTATTTTTCTGTGATTTAGAATTCATATGCAGGTAATTTCTGTACAGGGTTAAAACCTACAATAAAAAAAATCCAATTATATTTTAATAGAAGAAAAAATGAAATTCAAAACTTTTAATCAAGTTCAATAAAAAATTTTCCAAAGAGACAAATGGGATCTAAGTCTCTTGGTGGATAGATTCTATAAGCCAGTCAAACTCAGCAAGAAAACCAGAGAGACCAGGGTGATCTAAGGCTCTAAGGCTTCGGATATCTGAGCTACCACAAAGACCAAGCAAAAACCAATCCAATCAAATAAAACTTCTTTGAAAATCACTCCAAAAACAAATGCCAATGAAAACTAACTCAAAAGGAACTTTTTTCAAGACAAATGCAAGTCTGGGCATACACTAACAGCTACGGATAAGAACTAAACCTAACTGGGTAGATGGATTTTAGGTTTTTCAAATTTTTGACAGGGGTTCGCAGGCATCCAGTAAAACTAGGTGTGGTGCCGCTCTGTGTTACACTGTAACAGTGCGGATAGGTCCACACTGTAACAAACTCAGAGGATGCAGTCCTCTCCCAAAATTTCAAAAAATAAAAAATCAACTAGGATCTAACCAATACCCAAACTCACACCAATCAAGGCAAAATCAGAAACAAAAACTCAAGTTTCTCAAGTCAAAGCAAATACAACACAAAATCCAAACCAAACCAGTCCCCAGTGGAGTCGCCAATTTCTTGGCCGGATAAATCGTTATTGCGGACAAGACCGATCTCCGTAGTATCAAATGATATCTAGCAACAAAGAGAACAAGAAAACCTATTTCTCTCTAAACATGTTTCAATTCAATAATGAATACTATGAAGTGTAAAAGACCCTACCTTTGTCTAATGCTTGTTTGAGGCAGTTTTATCCCAACAGCTTCAAGTAGTTCCCATTTAATAACCTGCATACACAAACAAACACACATCAAAGCATACCTGCGTATAACAAAACATGTTCATTATGAAGATCAAGGAGCTCATAAAACAAACCATTAGAGACAGTTCATTGAGAAAAATAAACTTGATTGTATTAACTTAATGAATAAAAGAACTTTACAACCTTTGCCTTGATGTTGCACAAGTCATTTCCAGGGTCCAGTAGGGGTCTCCTCTACTTTTACAAGCCTCACTCACTTCCCAAATGACATGAAAGGTATGTGATCTCTCCTCTCACAAGCTCAAAAACGAGCCTAGTTTTCAGCAGTATTTACCCTCAAGAAGCTTTAGCTTTCAACCTCCTCTACAACCAGCCCAATCCATGAATTTGTAGTGCAAATGGAGGAAGTTGCAGGTCCATCATTGAAGGGATAAGTTCCTCCTTCAATGGGATAGGCACCTCATATCATGGAGTTAGCTCCCTTAGTTATGGAATGGATGAACCAAGGTGGAGCGGACTTGCCAGCGTAGTATTCCTTCTAGAAGTGTCTAGACGTGACCCAAGATAAGTTTTTAAGATTGAACTCATGCCTTTTTAACTTTTACAGGGGTTCGCACCCATCACTAAATATACATAGCGGTCAGGTTCGCAGGGAACATGACCATTAGGTGCGGCACCGCAGGCAAGGAGAAAGTGCGAAACCAGGGTTTGAGACATTTTTAAGGTCTTTCTCCCATTTTCAAGGCTTGACATGAAGTGCTGAGGTTTAAGACTTGCAAAAGAGGGATGTATGAGTATTGATGGACTCACACAAACTATAGAAAGTCATGGTGACAATTTTTTGTGTAACACCTATTCACAACTCACTCAAGATGACGTATCCATCATAAATTAGGTAAACAAAGGTTAGATAGGATATCAAGTAGTGGGAAACGATGGAATCAAAACATATAGAATCAGGGAGTCTTTCTTCCCAACTATAGCAAGGCCTAACCTTTAATTTGAACTATCTATATATGTCCAGTAGAAACTTTTTCAAATTTTGGATAATCTGGTTTCCTATAGGGTAGGATTTTAGATCTCTAAGTGTCTAGATTAGGTCTCATTCATTCCCAAGTCATGCTCTATGGGATAAACATTATTTTTGTTTTATAAAATGGACCTATAGATCTTCCCATGCTTTGTACTAATTTGGACTCTATATGTACCTTTCTAATCAATAGAAATGCTTTATTGCTGACCAAAATAAAAGTACAAGCTAGAGTATCACCATGTCAATTTCCATTGTCGATCTTATTTCATAGTTGGGCACAATAAACTCCTTCCCTTAACTCAAACATTTCATGACACTAGGGAAGAAAACCATGTCATTCCCTTTGCCAAAAGGAAATATAATTTGAAGCCTACATGGTAGAGAAGTATTAATGCAATCCACTAGTTAATATTGATTGACATAATAGAAAATTTTATTTTAGATCTTAGAGAAGATGTAATCACTGAAGAAGTAGCACTCTAATTACCATCAATCATGTAGAGGAAATCCCAACCTAGAAAATACTAGCAAATCAAGGTAGTACAAATCTCTAAAGAAAAAGGCACCTACTACGTAGGAAAAATTAAAACAAGATTTCAGTGGATAATCCAACAACCATTCCAAGAGACAAAAATAAATTCACTGAAGATGAAGAAGAAACCACCTCTACTACCACTCTAAACACTATATGTTAAAACAACCTTGGATAATTGAACTAAGTATCTAGAAATAAATGAAAAAATCGTTTTAAACCTATAAGTGAATACTTTACTTTATCCCATAAAAATTATTATAAAATATATTTCCAAATAATATTGTTAGTATATTACATTTTGAAGCAATATACTTATGATTTCAAAGCAAGTAAGAATGAAATTGATAAATCACCCTAGTATATGGGTTTGCACCTATTGATGGAGTACATGCTATATTCACCAAGGATCTTTCTGTAAGTTTGTTATATAATTCACTCAATTTTTTTAAATACAAATCATAACAATTATTATGAAAAGATAGCCATGTCCTATAATAAATTAATATATCATTCTAATCATTCAAAAATAAAATTGACCATTTCCATATTTTTGTGTTTACAATAAAAAATAAATGACTTGATATGATTTTAATTAAAGTTACTATATCAGTTATCATCAATGAAGAATCATTAAATTAAGAATTATAATTTTACATAAGTAATTAGTTATCGGTTTTTTATCATAAACATTTATGTTGATGATGATTATCATTCATTGAGACCAACTTTGATTTATCAAACCTATAAATTTAAGTTAATTATTTCAATTTATCATGTAATGTATTGATTAAATAACTTTGAGATGACATTTCTATGTTTATTTGACTTTTATGGATTAACAAGTTGTGGAAGTCAATTTTATTACAAATGTTTTGAAAGGTAGATGTAATGTCTTTGTAGGCTATGTAGTTTAATACAAAAATCCAAAAGTAGCCGGGTCAGATTCATTTTTAGAGCCCGTGGCATACCTTCTAGGGTAGAGGCTTATCCTAGATATGATAGGTATAAATCCTATTTAAGAGCCATCACTCTACCCTGATCCCTTATCGTTGGTTCAAATTCAATCCCAGATATAGAGCCCTAGTCCATTTAAGTCCCAATTGAAAAGCCATATCAAGTTTCATATCCTCCAAGAGCACACACAACACCCATACACGAGGAGATGCAGAGGGAAAAGGGAAGAGGGCCATCAATGCTAAAGTGGAGCCAGTTTACACACCTCCTAAGGTAAAACTCATAGTCTCTATAAGTAAAAGTTTCGAATTGGAACAATGAAATTGGAAGTTTCAAAGGTTCCAATGAGCTAGTGTTGAAGAAAATATGTTTTTCATCCTCTGTTTTATTTATTTCAAAAAATTTATAGATTTTTTCATGGCAATGTGTTTTAATCCTTCTCCAACATCCTATTTCACTAAACTTTCACTATGAAGTTAGTGGAAATTTGTTATGGTATTTACAATATTATTTTCTTTCTTACACTGACAACTACAAAAATTATAATTTCTAATATTTAATGTTTTTTAATAGTAATTCAACTTTCTCATGTTCTTAATCATCCCATCACTCCACCATTTGTATTTAAACTTAGTTATGATATTTATTCTAATAGTATCCATATCATGGGGGTGTCTTATTTCTCTATCCTTAGATAGTTTAACTAAGAGTTTATACCTTTAGTCCAATATCTTTTGAGGTTTGAATAAATTTTACCAGATGTTTGAAGTAGTGATGTGGAGCTCTTAATATTCATCTTAATTAGTGTGTGCTTATACATTAAGAACCCAATCATAACCTCGTTCTCAATGAGGGCAAGTGAAGGAGGATGGGATAAAGTGTATTGCACTTAATTTTAAAGTTAATTATTATTGTTTGTTTACATATTTTCTTGATTGTCTTCCAAGTCTCTTTGGAAAAGATAAAGCCCCAAATATCATAGCCATATAGAATCATTGAGGTAACTAGGATATCAAAGAGCACCTTCTTTTTTCTAAAATATAAAGTTGTGCATCTTTAAAAATTTTCTCAAGCCCAAAATATGTGTTCCAACATCCATTAATTCTTGTCTCAACAATACATTGACAATTTAGCTTGTGATGAAAATTAATTATGATATATCTATAGCAATGGGCCTCTTTCAAGATGATAATATCATTAAGAGACTTAGTGCAAGTGATTTGTTTCATTTTAATGTTCATTAACTTTATTTTATTTATATTTTTTTAGAAATCCCAAAGTTAATATTAAAATCTTTGAAAATTTTAAGCAAAATCTTAAGGTCAAATGGGCATGTTTCTAAAATGAAATATCATCTACATATAGAAGGAGGATGATGGCTAATCTTGTTGGAATGATTTCGACACCACCTGCATCGTTTTAGACTATCCTCTAACTTATTAATAAATGTCAAAAATACTAGGAGTTGCAGGGGGCAACCTTGCTTAACCACTATATTACAATTGATTCTTTCTAACTATACCTTGTAATTTCTAAAATTAGAAATGACCTTCTCTTTATTGCAGTAACTGTTAACCCAAAAGGAACCAGAAATCACCTTCTAGCCTCAGCCAAAGGTTACTTCTAAGAACCAATACAAACATTTTATCAAAAAACAAATTTAAATAACAATAATATATCTTGTATTTAAGATTTTAAGAGTGGCAGTTATTCTGATCATTTGACTTGCTAGACCTAATTTTATGAAATAATTTTAATCTAGATTTATGTACATTGATAAGATCACGAGGGATGTTGGTCTTAAAATTAATGATTAGTGTTCAATGAAACCAAATAATTAATACAATGTAGCTAAAGGTTGAGCCAAACAATCTTCTCCCTCTTGGTAAAGATAAATTTTAAAGATTAGGAGGAAAGGACGGGTAACCTCATCTATATCCTATACTTCACAATGAATTACAAACCATTGTGATGTTTCACTTTTGGTAATTAGATAGAAACATGGACATTTTATGTCATTGTGTGCCAAGGGATCATTCTAATTAAAATTCAAAACACATGGTGAATATTATGTGAATATTTCATCATGGGAAAGAATATAAATATTAAGATCACAACGTTTTGTTGTAGGAAAAGTAATCTCCCTTGAGAGATGACTTAATAATTTTACTTGCAACTTCTTTAGATTTTTTTATTATGTTAAGAGGTTAACCTACTACCTTTATTTAATATATTAGTCACGTTTGAAAATATAGCCCTTTATTGTTCAAAACAACACTGCATTAACTTTTAGAAAGGTAATCCACTTGATTGTTATAGATGATGGTGGAGCTTAAAAAAATATAAGATATCAAGTTCTATGTCACAATGTTTAAAATACCATGAAAACATAAGGAAAAGAGTTTGATATTTGTACTTGCAGATAGAGGAGGTAGTTGTATAATCCTAAGTAGATTATCAAAGTACAATGGTATATGGAAGTTGTCTTACAAAGTCGTTTGGTTGGGTGTCTTAGTTAAATTTTCATTAAACTATAAGAATTAGGTGAAATAAGAGCCATAGAAGGCAAAACAAACAAGTATCTCCTCATTTTTATTTAAATTCCAAGATACCATTTGATAAAATAGAAAACATGATCCACGATCATAAAGAGTAGTCTATCAAATATATATTCCATGCTAATAGAAAACATGATCCATGGCACCATAGTGTAGTTTGTGAGAGGCGGTTGAGTAGTGTGTAGGTTTTTAGTGGGTTTTGAACACCAATATAGGACAAAGGCTTACAAAGCATTGTTTTCTCTCACATATGTATCCTTTCAATATATAACTACAATAACAACTAACATAGTCACTGATCAAATGAGAACTTTACCGATTACCCATTTTTTGTAGTAAAAAAACCATCTGATTTTCAAAAGTGGTTATTTAGAATACACCTTTTTTTAAACATATTTTTGGCACTTCAAATTTTCTTATGTGTCAAGTATGAACAGTTTTTTTTAAATGTGAGTGATTTTCGTGTTGAATTTGAAAAGTGTTGATGCAACATTAACCCCTGTTTTTTATAGGGTTTATTTTTTACACTTTAAATTTTCTAATGTCTTATTGTTCCCTGGGATATTTATTTTTAAGTGTATTTATGTATTTATGATTTTTTATTTTTCTTTTCAATTTTTTTTGTAATGAAATTTTCATTTTTTTGTATAGTTAAAAATAAATAAAAATAAAAAGGGTCAATATTATACAGTTAGAATTTTCTATATGTTTACATATTGTTAATTAATATTTCAATGCACATCAAAATAATTGTCACTAAAAAAAATGATAATTTTTAAACATTTGAAAAAAAAAAATACACAGTTTCAATATAAATATAATGGAAAAATACATATTTGAAACTTTTTGTTAAAAAATGACATGTCAAAATAAACGATTTTTATTGGAAAATATTAATAAAAAAAACTTTTAAAAAATAGAATTTTTTTATGAATTTTATGTCAAAAATTAATACTAATGAATGATTCGCATAAACATTAAAGTAAAAATCAGATAATACAAATATTAAACATATAGAAACAATAATCAAATACTCATTATTCTCATAAAATCTCAAAGTCCAAACATTACAAGTAAAACTAATGAATAACTCTCAAAATTGAGCTTGATTTGCAAGCATAAATTAAAGTTATTAAATAATATCATATAATCCATGTCCATCATCTTCTAGATCTTCATTATTCTATTCTTCCATGATATTTTCTACTTCATTTTGGTCATTTTCCTTTTCTAATGGATCTTTCATGTCTGCTAATCTCCCAAAGTGTTATTTTCCAATCATTCCATATAACGTTGATTGAGTTTCCTTTGTCTTTTTTGCCACATGTGATTCATTAAAATCCCCTTTCCTCAAACCACCTTCTTGCATTGCATCTGAAGGAAATTGAAGAGCATTAATTATTTGTTGAATGAAATTGCATTGTAGTGAGTCTTTTTCAATGACAATGCATTTTCTGCCTTTTTATAATAAACATGTTAGTGTTGTAGCTAATCATCAAGCACAAAAGTAATAATTAAGTAAATTAGCATAAACACATAAAAACTAAAAATTAAAAACTAAATTTTATATAATAAAATTTACCTGAACTTGAGAATAAATCCAAAACCCAATATCTGTCATTTGAACATAAATATATAAGATAGTTAATCAATACTTGTGGTTTTTTATTAATATTAAGTATCTTTCATTTTGCATCTTTATCCTCGTATGTTAGCTTTTTTATGACATTATCATGAACTAGTACTTGACTATGACTTGTTCCATCTACTTGATTCAGAAAAATAGGCTTATAGCTATAATCTTTGTCCAACATTCAATATGGATGAACTCACAATCACTTATAATTGGTTAATCTTCAGAAGAACAATATTTGAATTGTGTGTGTTGTTAGAGCCTAGATTGACCTCAGGCTCAAGGGAGGCAATTCTAGGGTAACCACAAACCACGCTTAACCTAGTAGCTAGCCCTACCAGGTCAAGAGAGGGCTCTCTCCTTATGGGTCTCAGTCAAGATTACTAGATAAAAAACAAGATTTTATGCTAGGTATAGTATCTCTAGGGTTTTGATTGATTTTGTTTGGGTTTTTGCTAGATCAAATGGAGCAGACAATTTTGGGTCTGGAAAATCAAGTCAGGATGCAGGGTGTTCTATGGGGCGAGGTAGGTAGGTGTTTTGGCACTTGAAATTGAGTGATAAGAGAGGTATAAGACTGGTGAGGAGCTTAGGAGGGCATGCAAAGATCATGTATCCTTCTCAAACAATAGAAAACATAAAAAACTGAATGGTTTCCCAAGGCAGAGCAATGTAAACAATGTATTCTACCTATCTATCTTATATCATTCAGCTAGAAGAAATGATTTAGATTGTGGCACACATAACACATGAGGAAAACTAATAGCAGAAGAAGAAACTATGCAAAAACACTTTACCACAAGTATCCCATAAAAATAGCTGCAAATCCTGTTTTGTTTCCTTGCCAAACTGCTGATAAAGGTGTACAATGCAGCTCAAAGCATCCAAGAGAATCCAACCTTTGCTAATGATAGAAAAAATACATAATATAGACATCAAACCACCTATGCTAGCCATCAAGGGTCAAATGCAAGAGGTAAGGAACTGTTACAACCATTTCCAAACAAGGAACAAGAATATAGGCAGTGGAACAACTTGCCTCTATAAGCATGGAAACTGATTCATTGACACCCAAACCACCTCAAACTGATGAATCTACCCTCTAAGATAATTTCACAATTACATTTACATACCATGGAATTAATTACAATCATAAATTCATCCATGAAGAGAGAAAAAGTCAACTTCAATGAAAGTAGGCGAAAACTGGATTTTTTTAGCAAACTGGCTCTATGCGCAGCACCACTGGCGAGGTGCATAGTTCCGCTTCAAACCTAGTTTTGGAGGCCTTCCCCTTGACTAAAGTGAGCCAAAGATGGCTCATTGGGAAGGTCTTCCTATCTAGTTTATGTAACATCTTGAAGTTTTTCATTTAAACGTCATTTGCACCCTCAAACGTGAAATCTCCTAAGGCTACTTCTCTGTGTCCAAAAAGAAGCAAAGAGGTCATTGTTCGTGTTACACTAAAATTTGTCACCATGACTATTTGTAGTTAGTATGGCTCCATCAACAGTCATACTATCCTCCTTGGCAAGCCTCATACCTCTGCTCTCCATGTCAAACTTCAAGAAAGAGAGAAATTCATTAAATACATATTTATCTCTGGGTACGCAGTTTCTCTCATCCTTACCTGCGTGTACGCATCCCAAGTTCACAATACCTGCGTCCTTACACGCTCTGTATGTAAAGGGGTGGGTGCGTACTCCTGTAAAGGTCAAAAGGCGCGAGTTTCATCTTAAAAAATTTACTTGTGGTCATTTCTAGAGCATTCTAGAAGCTTGTTTGACGTGTATTGAGCGCCTCCAGATGGTTCATGTACCCCTATGAAAGAGGAACTTATCCCATCAAGAGAGGAGCTACCCCATCCAAAAGAGGGGCTTATCCCATTGATGTTGGACCTGATTAACTTCCTCTAGAGTATTATAAATACAGGCATTGGGCCAGAGGGGGGGAGGTTGAAAGCTGAATATTCCAAAGGGTAGATGCTGCTAGAATTAGGACTTCTTGTAGAAGCTTGTGAGGAGAGATTCCCATCCTTTCTTGTTTCATTTGGAAGTGGGTGAGCTTATCAAAGTAAAGGAAAACTCTTGCTGGACCCTGGGAGGAACTTGCACAACACCAAGGCTCAGGTTGTAATGGTTTCTTTTGTTTCCTATTAATACAAATAAGTCCATTCTTCTCAACAATTTGTTATTAATGAGTTGTTTCATATACTCCTTGGTCTATATGTTGAATATGTTTTATTTTATGAGATATTCAGGTGCTATGTAATCGTTTGATTGTTAGTGAATGCAGGTTTCGAAGTGAAGGAGGAGCTCATCCGGATCGACGAGGCTAGACTACTACAACAGCGTTGGACTACAGGTAGGATCTAAAACACTTGATTTCTCGTGTGATAAATGCATGTTTAGAGAAGGATTGCTCTTAATTGTCTTGTTTGTCACTAGAAAGTCTTAGGCTTCTAGGAGGTTGGTTTTGTCTGCAAGATTAACTCTTTCCGCATGACAAATTGGCGACTCCACTGGGGACTCCATTGATGTGATTGATTTTTCCTTTGAGTGACACTTTGATCTGAAAAGAGTCATTTCTTTTTTGGTTTTTGATTGTTTTACTGTGTATTTGGGTGGGCTAGCTTAGAGTTAAGTTAGAGTTTAGTTTTTCTTAATTTTCCAGTAGTACGCACCCTCTGAGTTAGGCACAGTGCGTACCTGTACGCACTGTAGCTTTGTACACAGAGCGTGCACGCACCTGTGCAAACAGGCTGCCTGCGTACCCTGTCAAAATTGAGAAAATTTCCATTTTTTCCATTTTCCCTCTTAGATTTTGTCTTTAATTAGTTTTTACTGCCCAGATCCACTGGTTATCTGTCTGAGATCTTCACCTGAACTTGTTTCGTCAGCGTCAAGAGTTTTGGTGAAATTCATAGAAGTTCTAGCCCTAGGGTTTGATTTTTGCATCGGTCCTGTAGTGACTTTGACTTTAGAAGTTGTGAAACCTTGGATCTCTCTGGTTTTATTAGTCTTCTTAGGAGTCGGACCTGTCATAAAGTGTGCCTGTGTGAGCAACCTACCTTTTTGTTGTCTCTTTGCGGAATTTCGAAGAAGCTTGTTGATTGAAGTTGTGAATTTCATTCTTAAGAAAAGAACAAAAGAGTTTGATTTTTGTTTTTGACTGGTTTATGGTTCTGCATGAACTGGTCCTTGGTTTGATTGTTTCCGAGTAAAACAACCTGGAATCATCTTAGTAGGCTTTTGCCTCATTATATTTTCTTTTAGGTAAATTTCCTTTTCATTTGCTTTTCAGTGAGTTTTTCATAGATTTTTATAAATTTTGAAATTGCTTTTGTTAAAATAGTTTTATATGCTTTGTTAAATAGGAAAAAATACAAAAACATCTCCTTCGCAAAGTTTGTTTTAAGTAGCATTTAAAGTTTTTGAAAGAGAAAGGAATTTTCGTGCAAGTAATGCGTGGTCATGTGTTGTATGATTTGAAAAGATAAAGAGATTGTTTCTTTGATTGTCTGTTAAGAAAGTTGCTTTTATCAAAGTTTGCATTCTCCAACTCTCTTAGCTAGGGAATTCATTGAA
>APFE030093952.1:399895-430533 GCA_000404065.3 Pinus taeda | reverse complement strand
AAAATTTGAAGTTTGAAGTTGGCAATTATAACTCATTGGTAATGATTGTGAATTATGAATATGATGCTTCGTGAGAGACTAAAGTTGTTTCATTTCATTTCATTATTCATGTTTCATTTTATAACATTTCATTTCATGTTAACAGTTAGAAGTTAGGACTTAGAAATATCTAAGATATTACTTCTTGTAATGGTTAAACTTAGCTTACAAGTACCTGTACAACTTTGGTGATCAATGATGATAAATGCTATTGAATTTCAATTTTAAAAACTTGAAGTTGAAACTTTAAGATTGAATATGATGAATCATGATTCATGAGACTCAATATGTTGCAGTTGTAATATGTGTAAAATTACTATCTTCTGGACATGGTTGATGACTATTATAATTTCTAGATGATTGATGTGATATGGTTCAATGATCAATCTATGTTTTTTTATGTTTTCTATGTCTAATTCATCATTCTACATGTTTTTGTTGACATATATGTATCAAAAATTAAAAAATATAAAAAATATATATATTTTTAAAAAATCGCTCCCGGATTCGCTCCCAAACCGGGAGCTTCTGAAAATGGTCGCTCCCGCTCCCGCTCCCCGCTTCCGCTCCCGCTCCCAAGTAACATTGCGTTGGAGTCCCAACAAAGGATTATAAGAAGAAGTCGATGGGCACATGGAGAATACAATTGAGTAGTTCGATTTCCAAAGTAGCAACAATTAGTTGCCGAAGAGAGAGCTAGTGAGATTAAAGTAGTGAGAGAGGGGCAGAGCAATGTTACTAGACTCATAATTGGCAATAAATCAACGAGGCAAAAAGCGGAGAGTTTTAATTGGATCGAGAAAAAATCGGTGAATACAATAAATAAAGATATACACATATATTGAATTAAAAAACAATTTTCATTGATATTCAATAAAGCCATGTCCAAAAAAAGCATAATATCAATAGATGTCCAAAAAATCATGAGGACAATGTGTATACTTCAAGTATAAAATATATTTAGTATTGGAAAACATTCAAAAACAGATACAAAGATTTGAACAAGATAAGGAACTTCCAAGTTTTTGTCAACCAACACTGCGGACTTGCTGAAATCTTACTTGGGGTTACAATAGCATGACTTCTAAATTAGGTTAAGTTTGGATTGGTAGTGCATTATACCCATTGGTATATCACTTATAGACTCTGCGACAACAAATGAATTTAAGGAACTATTTCATTATTATAGGTCCTTGTAAAGTTCCAACATTCTACAACGATTTGCTTTTATTCAAAACAATATAGAACTTTAACATGCTACAACCAATTTATTTTATTCAAAATGGTATTTTTAAAGGAAAAAACGTTGCTCGACCATCGGGGAGTAGCCACAAATATGTACTTATACCAAGCATGTCAATAGCTATTGGCATGAGCACTGGGGCAAGTAGTTTGTGTTTGGTAAGCAAACTCGTAGTTCACTTAGGTGGCTCTTTGGGTGGGGGACGGGTGGCGTGTCTAGACCTAAGGCATAGAAAACCTAGAAAGTAGCGTATTTTGGTAAGTCAAGTGAGCTGACCAGTGGTAAAGCCACTACTTCATACATGAAGCTGGCTACCTAATACTGTATACATGAAGCCGACCAACAAAACCCATCGCGACCTTGACGAATTAGAGAAAGGGTTTTGGTTTATCGAAGCCAAAGTGCGAGCAGCGAGGGAAGGATGTGACAATGGTGTCGTTTGATCCACTGTGCCTCTTGATAGGTGAGCGGCAAGAAGAAATGAAAGCGAAGTCCAAGCGTAGCTGGCGGCAAGAAGTAAAAGTGAAACCACAAAATAAAACCCCATGGATTTTTAACCTAAGAATCCGAGTGGCTCCCCGAGTGCTCTACAAAGCGACGAGATTGCAAGTCAGACTCGTGTTGACCACAAGTCAAACTCAGCCAACACGAGTTTGACTCACCGGGATTCAAATCGGCTCATTTGGTTGAAGATTAGAGTCAGAGACTCCTGTAACACTGGGGCAGAGATAGTGAAGTCGGAGAAAGGATTCCAGATACGGTGAGTGCATTTGCAGAGAGGCAAGTGAGCCACAGTGAGGCTGACGTAGAGCAGCACAGTAGCCTCTAGAGGCAATTTCGAATCTGGTGGGGAAAGATGAGTTTCGGTGCCAGAAGTTGGGCAAAGGTTCCAGAGGTGAAAAGAGATATCTTCCTAGATAACAACAAACTAGACGACTTGAGGAGAAGCTGGTTTGAACTGAGTGCAGAAGGGACTGTGCTAGGGTGATGTAGTAGCTGCACAGAGCCAGTTTGGACGACTCAATTTGAGCTGAGGCTAGAGCCTGGATTTGCCTGTGGAGTGAGGAATTTTCCTATAGATTTTTCTTGCCAATATTTCTTTGTAGGATTACCAGTTTCAGCATCCAGTTGTACTCAGATTTTTCATTGCTTTTTAATATTAAAACCCTCAGTTGTTGCAACATTTTTCCCAAGTTGGGGTTTTCCGAGGACATTGGTCCAAAGATAACTGTGTTATTTTATGTGTTATAGCATTTCTTCCAACGTTTATTCTTCCGCAATTTTATTTGTGTAGGTTGCAGTGTTATTTATTAAGGAAGATAATAAATTAACAAATAATAAATAAATTGTTAAATTAAATTAACAATTAGGAGAATAATTTCTAGTTGCTCCATAGGATTTTGGTTTTCAGAATTTTCACAGATATCTCTATGAAAGATATGAAGACTTTGATGAAGTCTGAAAAGGAAAGAGACCCTTGACAGTATATATCTTTTGGAGATGTGTCAATGTGTATACAGGACACTGATGCAAACTAGAAGATGTCATGATGAAAGACCATCACAAAGGTAATTTTGATTTAATGTTCATTCCTTATTTTTGAATGATATTTGGATGGGCTTATGCAAGGATGCCAAGGGAAGAGAAATGGATATCTTCCATCATTGATGTCCATGTGGCAGGATGAAGGATCCGTAAGGAAACATCGCATGAAGAAGGCAACATGGCATGAAGGAAGGCCAAATAGGAACTGATGGATCACTTTCCGATGAAAGGAATAATGACACGACTGACTCATGGATGAAAGTGATGGATGGTTTGTGCCCTACGAAGAAGTCTAAAAAACATGAAGACTCCTGAATAAAGAAAAGAAGTTCATGACATCATGAGGAGTTCTTCAGGTAGCTGGTTGTCCCATCATCTCCACCTCAAGCGCTGTTGTAGGTCGCTAATTAAGAGGGAGGTTGGAAACAAGTTTCTAATTTGGTAGAAACTTAGAAGCAAATTTTTAAGCCAAGAGGGTGCTTAGGTACATTCCTTCCATAGGAATGAGTATATTGATATTCCTTCATTGGAATATATATATCCTCCCTAATTAAGAGGGAGAGATAGACACATTATTTTTGTCTTCACATGGGAAGATAGAATGGAGGATTGGGTAAACATTTGACATCTGATACTCTTTGAGGATGAGTTAGGGCATCCAAGATAAGAGTAGTCGTAGAGGACCAATATTCTTTGAGGATTGGGAATCCAAGATAAGAATAGTCCTGGTGGAACACACTTTGAGAACCCGGGTAGGGTATGTTTAGAGAGAGACAATGATGATGGTGTCTATACATCATTGGACTCGCCAGCATTGAGCTTTGAACTTGTGGAGAGATAGTGTTGTTAGTCAAGGCCTTGCTGTGTGATAATGTTGGTTGATATGATGCTATACTAATGGGTTACCAATCTGACTCTTCTTATGATAATTCCTCAGATTGAGAATGTCCAAGTACCTTGTATGGATTATGAATACCTACCTAGTTAAGAGGGAGTTTTAAAAAGTGTAACTAGGTCCAGTCTTCATAATGATATGTAGTTATGATTTTATGTAATTGATGAAAAGAAGAAAATAAATTTATTTTTGTAATGCTTGTCTCATGGGTTTCATGAGTAAGGAATTTTGTTTTTAGTTAAGGCTCCCATTGTGAGCTCTTAGGATTGGTCATAAAGTCAATTGAGTCAATGTCATGTATGAAAGACCCTTCTTGGGCATGTTACATATGTATGTGAGTCTTTGAAAGAGTCAAAAGACCCTCCAAGACCAAGCTCAAGAACCTCCATCAAGTCGTCCTTAAATGGAGCAATGAAGCTACACCAAATGTCATGTCGGCCTAGAAATCTCTCAAGTCGGCTTATATTGATGGATGAAACACTATAAATAGGGCAATTCAACCTCCATTTGAGGACAAGATTTTTGGTCAAGCAAGAAGAAGAGAACAAAAGTGCGAGGATCTCAAGTAAGTGTCTCATCACCAAACGAAGTAAGGAAGATCATCATCGAAGTGTTTTTCTGATTTGTTTTCAGGCTAGTACTCTCCACACGTGCGAAGATCCAAGGTTGTCTATTGCAAGGAGGACCGAGATACCACAGTCATAGTGCGGGGCTAGTTTTGGGAGAAAAACAAAGTGATTCTCAAGCCGAGTTGAACGAGAGGAGGTCTCCATCTAGAGTGAAGGGAATCACGGTGTTTCTCTCTCTCATATACCTCATCTAGGGTTTCTGAATTAAGGCCAAAAGTTGTAGATCTATTCCAAGGGACTGAAATTCTGAAGGATAGCCGAGAAGGAGGAAGAAGTAAGGAGTTTGACCATCGTTGACTCAAGGAAGAAGAAACTCATCAAGGAAACCTTGTGACTTGATCTTGGTATTCATCAATTGAAGTCTCTATAAGAAGAAGAGTTCATTTGGGTTTTCCTCTCAAGTTGGAGAGGTTTTGGCCCTGGATGATCGCCTACATTCTGTGTCTCTTGTCTCTTTATTGTTTGTGCATTGGTAGCTATTTGATAAAGAAGAACACAATAATAATCTAAGTAAAGAGAAGATCCTAATCTAAAGAAGTAAAAAGCATTCACAAGTAGTTATCATTATAGAGAAATCACCTATTCTTGATGCTCTAGATTTCTGAACAAATGCTCCACCTGATTTGCCCCTTGGAAACTTGTGTCACATGCTTGATTAGCTTTGACCAGTGATATCTTGAGGATGTTTCATCCAAATGGAAAAATTCCACCCAGAGTGCCATCCTCTCGTCAAGCTCTGCAATCTAAGACCTTGTTGACTTTTTGATTTTCAGGACCACTTTGCATTGGGAAGCATGAAATGTCATTGACTCTGAGTCTACCATGTTTAAGAAATATTTGAGGGATACTACACCAAAGGCAAGGCCACCTACATACTCGATATACTCATAACCATTTGGTACGACATATGTGCCCCCAATGTGTGCTAGACTGCCCCCTACACTGATGATCAACTCTACAAAACAAGGCTCCTCTAAAACCATGAGTCCTCATATAAGCCCATCAAAGGTCCTCCAATCCTATCCAAGACAAAAGGAACCAGAGATGAAATCAAAGGGATCGGCCATGGTCCAACCAAGACATATTGACACAATATGACACAAGGTCTAGGATACATACAGACATATTGCCTCACATGGTAGTTACATGGCTTTTGACTTGTGACTTTGGGCTTATAATGGTGCAAAAATGCTGCATGAATGCATAGGTACCCCTGCTAGTATAAAGGGTAACACCTGTAACTGGAAAAACAATGTTGTGATACAATTAGACGTAAAGCTAGGTTATATTAAGATTTCACACTGATAGAGTGAATATACTCAGTTGTTGAGGGGTAGGGGAGGCAAGTGGTATGGGACCTGGATAGTGAATTTGGGGAGAAATAACACTAGTTGCCTTCAAGGAAACAATGGTGAGACCTCTGGCTAGAGGTTGCCCTAGATGCATAGGCAGGGAATATAGTTGTCCATGGTGTTAAGGAGTGGCTGGAGGGGATTGACCAACTTTGACAAAGGAAAAGTGACTGATGTCTCAGAGTGGAAGAAATATTCCAGTGAAGGATAGAATAGGGCCACCTTGTAGAAGATATGTTGAATGAGTGGAAGCTCACAGATCTGCATATATGGTAAGAAAAAAGGTCCAGGAAATCAGGAGGATGGGAACTGAAGAGTGCCTTGTCTAGAGGTGAAGGATCAGGAGGCTCCTATATCTTCTTACTATGGACCTGAATCTTACCAGAAGCAAGAAGAATGCCTTTAAAGCAGTCACAGACTCACAATGGACCTGAATCTTACCAGAAGCAAGAAGAATTTCTTTAAAGCAGTCACAGACTCACAATGTGTAGTAAGCTATATGATTGTGGCAGTGGTGAAAGAAAAGATATGTCGAGCGAGTGGAAGCTCACAGATCTGCATATATTGAACATCATCCTCCCTTTGTATGTGCAAAAGTAGAAGAATCTAGGATGGGAACTGAAGAGAAAGCCATGTTTAGAGGTGAAGGATCAGGATGCCTCCATTTCTTCTTACCAATTGATCTGAAGAATGCCAGAAGGAAGAAAATGTCTTTAAAGCAGTCATGGGCTTGGAATGAGTAGTAAGAGATATGGTGGTGGGTATGGTGAAAGAAAACACTAAGAGGAAGGAGGAAGATGGAAAGAAGATTTCTGTCCTGGCTTAGGTCCTTGAACTAAAACTCCCTTGAACTAAAACTCGTCAAGGACAATAAAATTTGGGATCTGATGCTTGAAAAAATGCAGTGAATTAAGGCTCTCATGCAACAATGCAATGAGATTGATCATAAGGGAGAGGAAATGACCTTGTGAGTGGAACAAGAGAAGATGCTATCAATGTTGCCATCAATTGAGACCATCACAATTGACTCGAGAATCATGATCAGTCTATCCTGGCAATGATTGGTGTCAGCTGCTGACTGGCAAAGGAAAATGGGTGGTGAGCCCAACAGAGATGATGAATCAGAATATGGGACCACTACTCAAGTAATTTCTGTTTATGGAAAAATCTCTCTTTTTTTATCTCTTCCTACAAGCAATTGATATTTGACATAATAACATGCATAGCAGCAGCAGGTATAGCACCTTCCCAAGGCCAGTTCAGTTACTGAACTGGCATGAACCAGGAGGTTCAGATGCCGAACTGGCCAGGTCAGTGTGAAACCTGTCAGCTGCACGGGTCAGACCCAGAAGCATCTTGGTTCTGATAGGCTGACCACATGCTGTATCTAAGCATAGCACTTGAGGTATAGCAGCAGTCAGTAAATCAATTGGCCTCTGTTATAACTTTGAATGTGTAACAAATTTTACCATATTTTGGTTAATTCTAATAACTGGGTGCTTTTCCTTATAAAAACATCATGCATTGCACATGTCTCTATTTGATTTTTTCTGAATAGCACTTTAAAAAGTGATTTTTCATCAGATTGAAATGTTCAATATTTTGGAGTGTTTTTTTCCATAGATGAATAGGTCAAACAGTATGCTGGAAAAAACAAAAAATGACTCGTTATTTTAGCACGTAGATTTTCACAGTTATCGATATAATGATGAGAACTTTTGGAATGCTGTGTAAGATTATTGAGGGGTCTGACATTTCAGGTGAACACTTCACTCATCTTTAGGGACAGAAAGCTTCGAACGATGATGCAAAGAGTGCTAGACCACATATAAATAGAGAGAGGAAATGGCCGTTAGGAAAGGAAATGAGACTGAGATCAATGAAGATTTAAAATATTAAAATGACAATTTAATAATAATTTTTAGTTTGGAAAGAAATGACCATTGAGAATGAGAATGTTAAGGTCATTATATATTATAATAATTAAATAACAATAAATATAAACTAAGGGAGGGGAAAAGTGAGCTTAAGTTTAATTAATTAAAAAAGATTGACTTAAAAAGCAAATTAATGAAATTAATTAAATCAGGATTATTAAATTGTTTAGAAGGATAGAATGATAAAATAAAATAATAAATTGAAATAAATAGGAAAAACGTCAGGGGGGAGGGGGGTGTTCATTGTTTAAATTAAATTATTAAGAAGAAAAATATTAAATTATTAACATAATAGATTATAGTATTAGGTTAAAGAGTTAGAAAAAGGAGACAAATCAAAATTAAACAAGATGAAATAAGTATTTGACGAATTATTATATAGAACAAAAGAGCAATTAAATTAGAGGAGAATTAAGAGAGAATAAAAGTAAATGAGAAAGATTAAAAAAGATGGGGGAGATTAGAGGATCTTAATACAAAATGTTGGGGGGTGTGTAAGGTTGAATAAAGCGTAATTGGTATTAAATCAGAAATTAAGGGATGTGAAATTAGAATAGGCTAGCAATAAACTATTAGATTAGAGTTTTATTGCAACAATTATAATTAGAGTTAGTTTTATTTAAAATTAGGTAAAAATATTATAAAACTAGAACCAATTTTTTTATATTATATTTGATTAGAAATAGGGATAAGAATAGAGAAGGTGAGGAAGGATTTACAGGTCAAAAAATGGATCATGGGTTTCCAAGAATGACTTAATTGATATCCATCTTCCCAATTAAAGTTATAGGGTGCTTTTCGATTTCTAAAGCTTCTCTAATGATACAGTTTGAGTGGAAGAAAGTCAAGATTCTGGTTTTATCAAAACAAATTAAATGCTTGGTATTATGGGAGTGCTCAACAATGGAAGATTTGGTGATGTGGTTATGATAGGTGTCATAAAAATGTTGGCAACAATGGGGGACTTGGAGGAACCCATGGCTGTGACCTCAGTTTGCTCGTAGCAGATACCATTAAAGGTGAGAAAGGTGGTGGTCAGGCATGTTTTGATAAGGTTGAGGGCTTTGGAGTCAACAAATTTGGAAATAATGTCGATGGCTTTTGGGACAAGGATCTTGGTGTAAAGGGAAATGACATTAAAGCTGACCATGATGCCATTTTTGTCAAGCTTAAGGTTCTTAATTGACTCAATGAAATTGATGGAGACTTTAATGAAGGAGGAGTGGTCAGAAAAGGGACGAAGCTTTTTGGCAAGGAAGCGGGAAAGGGCATGGGTGGGACCACCAATAGCGCTCATGATAGGTCTAAGGGGGGTATCCTTCTTGTGGATTTTAGGTTGACCATTGATTCAAGGGGTGATGGGGTTAAGGGGGATAAGAAGTTTTTCGATAGAAGGGTCCAGGGAGGATGATTTAATGGCATTAGTGACTTTAGTGGTAATAGATTGTAGGGGGTTTTTGGTTACGAGTTTGTATGAGGAAGAGGAAAGGAGATCAATTATCTTAAAATGGTAATCATAAGAATTCATAATGACAAACACATTGCCTTTATCAACTTTTAAAATGATAATGCCGGGGTTGGAATTAAGCTAACAAAGGGCTATAAATCCATCTTTAGAAAGGTTAGGCTTGGTGAGCTTGGAGCTCTGGAGAATGCGGCCACATTCTAGTCGAAGCTCCTTTGTCACATGGGAGGGGTGGTGGTGGAAAATGGATTCAATGGAGCATATAATATCCTCATAGGGTATGTTGCGAGGAACAAGAGCATAGTTGAATCCTTTTTCCAAAAGGCTTAAAGAAGGACCATCAAGATCAATGGAAGAAAGGTTGACCACTTTGGCATTGAGAGGAAGAGGAGGAGGGGGAATGGATGGATGGGGGTTGGGAGAGGAGAAAGATATTTGATTAGGATTGGAATGAGATGGAGGAATGAATTTAAGGGCTAGAGGGTTGGGATAAGGAATGGGAAAAAGAGTTAGATTTGGAATTAAAATTAGAATTGAACATTGAATACGAAATAGAAAGCGCTGAGGTTTCAAGATGAGAAGTAATAGAATTAGAAGAGGGAGAATTGGGGATGGGGGTTAAAAGGGCTTCATCACTAGATGGAGAAGAATGATCGGGGGAAGGGTTAGCAACAGAGTTTGGCGAATGAACATTCACATTGAGGGAAGGAAAGTCAGCAGAGGGGGAGGTGGAAACACACAGATCGAGGGGAAGGGACCAACCAATAAGAGGTTGGATGTCTACATTGTAGGTTGGAGGAGGGTTGATTGAGGAAAGGGAATTGTTCAATGTTTCACTAGTGGAAGAATTGATGCTTGTGGGGGACAAGTCAACAGAGGGGAAGGGGGCAGTGAGCACTCCAATGAGGGACCCATTGGTAAGAGTCTGGGGGCCATCGATAATGGGATGGGGGTCAATGTGGTTGGATGGTGAGGAATGGGAGCGATGTCGATTGAATGAGGAGATATGGTTGACTCTTCCACTAACGAGGAGATTAAGCCAGGAGAATTAAGCACAAGAGTCTTAGTGTTATAGGTAGAAAAAAGGGTGAAAGACAGAGACGTGGGCACAAAGGTATTATTACAGGTATCCACATGAGAGCTAGAGGGGAGAGCCACAAAGATGATGCTATTACTGGTGCCCATGAGAGAGGAAGAGGGGAGGGTCGCAAGAAAATTTGGCTGAGAAAGAATCATAGAGGAGTGACAAGAGAGAAGAGAGGAATGAGGTGAGTGCAAACATTTTTATGGAATACTTTGAAACCTTAACACTTGAAAGCTTCACTTAAAGCCTAAGTTCTGGAAATGTTTTATCGATGATACCTTCTTCATTTGGTCCCATGGTATGCTTGAACTCCAGGCCTTCTGTACCCATCTTAATCACATCTCCCCCCACATCCTGTTCACTATGGAACTTTAAGCTAACCAAGCCCTTCCCTTTCTTGATGTTCTTGTCTCTCGCCTCCCTGATGGCTCTCTTACCCACCAAGTTTATCGTAAGAAGGCTTGTACCGATAGATACCTCCATGCCAATTCTCACCACCACCCTTCTAAAAAATCGATTGTTCTTAAAACCCTTGTTACTCGTGCCATTCAAATTTCATCCTCTCAATCTTTTTCCATCGAAAAATCTCATCTCACCAAAGCCCTTAAAGCCAATGGTTACTCTTCCTCTTAGATTAAAAAGGCTTTCCATTTTGCTCTCCACCCTAAGCCTAAAAACCCTTCCAGCCATCTTCCCTTAGCCAATATTTACCTTCCCTACATTACCGATCATATTTCCAATTTTTTTTCAAAAAGGAACATTAAAACCTTGTTCAAACCCCAAACTACCCTTAGCCTGCTCTTTAGGTCAGCAAAAGACAAGAATGACCCTATGCTAGGTCCATATGTCTATGAGATCCCCTGTTCGTGTGGAATGTCTTACATAGGTCAAACTGGGAGGTCCTTCAAAGCCCACCTTAAGGAGCACATGGTTGACACCTACCATAACCGCATCGTCAAATCTGCCATTGCTAAGCACTTCCACAATACCAAACATTTAATTTGTTTTGATAAAACCTGAATCTTGTCCTCTGGCCCCTTCCACTCAAACCATATCATTAGAGACGCTTTAGAAATCGAAAAACACTCCATTCTTGGAAACCCATGATCCATTTTCTGACCTCTAAACCCCGTACCCCTTGCCCCCCTTACCCATCACCAAACACCCCACCCCCTCCCCCCCATTAATCCTCCTAGTTTCCTCTCCCTTCCTCACCTTCTCTAATCTTACCTAATTTTAATTAAAACTACCTCTAATTATAACTGTTGTTATAATACTCTAATCTAATAGTTTATTGCTAGCCTAGCCTATTCTAATTTCATATCCCTTAAATTCTGGTTTAATACCTATTACCGTCTATTCAACCCCCTCGGCCCCATGTCTTTTTTTAATATTTCTCGTTTACTTTTATTCTCTCTTGATTCTGCTCTAATTAAATGCTATTTTGTTCTATATAATAATTCATCAATTCCTTATTTCATCTTGTTTTATTTTAATTTTTCTCCTTTTGTAAACCTTTACCCTTCTTAACCTAAAACTGTAAATCTATTATGTTAATAATTTAATTTAAACAATGAACACTGTTGGGAACTTATTCCACCTCTACTTTACCTGGTTGCATTTTTTTTGTATCTATGATAGCGTGACATATGTTGATTCCATGACTCTGAGTCTGTTAACCTGATTAATTTCGTATCTGTTAGGCTGTAATTTTCTATTTTTATTTTTAATTGTAGTGAGTGATTGCTAATGTCTATTTATACACTGTTGAAAAGTCCTAATTTTACCTATCTAGATGGTAAACGATTATAAATTCTCTCAGCTCTATCAAACTGCCTCACTTTGCTTCTGAGTTTTGGTAACTTTGTTTTAGAGATTTGATCAGTCAATAAAATTTAGCATGAATATGCAGCTAAGTTTGTATGCAGCATCTTCTCTCAGAATGTTCTGTCTCATATCACAAGGATTTGCCAATGAATTTAGAGAAAACAACTTACCTTTTGCAAGTCTGAATTTAGTACAAATTTATGCTGATTGTACTTACCCAAATGTTAATCACTACATATTGCGTGTGGAGATTAATCCCATGCTTTTTCTTTAGAGGTAAATCTGTGTTAATCACTATATATTACGTGTGTAGGTTAAAATCCATGCTTTTTCTTTAGAGGTAAATCTATGAGAATCTATTATTAAATATCTATCAAGCTTTATCTCTGTTTGACTGTCTTAAAAATTGTTCCCATTTTCATCTGTCTTAATTTTACAAGCTTTGCTAGACTGTGTGCTACTTTCTTGCATCCTTGATTATGTTCCTGTAAATTGGAAAGCCTTTTTATCCGTTTCTTGAGGGAAGTGGTAATTCATTTTATATTTCTCGAGGAAAGGCATTTTGCTCACCTCATTCATTTATTCGAAGCTTTTAGACTGTTTACTACTTTCTTGCATCCGTGATTGTATGTCTTGTAAATTGGAAAACCTTTTTTATTTCCCATTTCTTGAGGGAGTGACAATTCATTTTATGTTTTCTCAAGGAAGGGTATTTTGTGCATTCATTAATTAATTATTGAAGGGTAGATTTCCACATTTTTATGTCTATTTGGTGAATGTATTTGTCCGTATGTACTCAGCTTACAGAGAATGGAACTCGGTATTGGGGTTTTCAATTTGGAAAACTAACATGGAATCTATTTCTATAGAAACGTCAGTTTGTTGAGGCTGAGCTTCAGAGGCTGCAAAAAGAGCTCCCTGAATTGAAACAACAACTTAGTGCAGCAGAAGATGCAAAGGCAGAAGTTCTGAAGGAGCTGGACAGCAAGAAGAAGCTCATAGATGATTTAATACTGAATTTGGAGAGAGCAGAAACTGCAGAACAGCAAGCGACACAAGACTCTGAGCTTGCAAGGTTGCGAGTTGAGGAGATGGAGAAAGGTGTGACAGATGAAGTAAGTGTTGCTTGGAAGACACAACTGGAAGTTGCAAAAGGGAGGCATGCAGCAGCTGTTGCAGAATTGCAAGCTGTGAAGAATGAATTAGAAAACATGAAAGAAGAATACTTGCATTTGATGAAGGCCAGAGACATTGCAATAAAAAAAGCAGAGGAGGCCTTATATGCATCTGAAGAAACAGAGAAAATGGTTGATGAGCTCACCCTAGAGCTGATTGCAACAAAGGACTCTTTGGATATGGCTCATGCTACTCACCAAGAGGCAGAGGAACATCGCTTGGCTGCTTCAATGGCCAAAGAGAAAGAGGTTGAGGAGCGAGCTAAGGAAATGAAGATTGCAAAGGAGGAACTTGAGAGGCTGCAACAACACCTTTCTTTTGCCAAAAGCCTGAACTCAAAGATTCAAACTGCAGAGTCTTTGTTGCAGAGCTTAAAAGTGGAACTTGCTTCTCATGAGGAAGGTGAATCAAAATTAGCAGCAGAGTCAGTTGAAGCTGAAGAAAGCCTTGCAAAAGCAATGGATGACTTAGAACAAGCCAAAATAGCAGAGGGAAAAGCAGTTACCACTCTGGATCCAGTTGAAGCAGAACTGGAAGAGGTAAAGGCAAGTCTAAAAAAAGCCACAGAAGATGTATCTCAATTGACAATTTCTGTTGAATCTCTAAGAGAAGCATTGGAAAGAGAGAAGGCAGCATTGGCAACAATGCGACAAAGGGAAGGTATGGCATCTGTAACTGTTGCAGCTTTGGAAGCTGAATTGAAGAAAGCAAATGAAGAACTGGAATCAGTGCAAGCTGGAGAAAGGCAGGTCAAGGAAACCATGGCAGAGCTTCCAAAGGCTCTACAACTTGCTGCTGCTGAAGCAGAGGAAGCCAAGATTGCTGCTGAAGCAGCTAGAGAGAATATGCGCAAATGTAAGGAGGAAACAGAACAAGCTAAGGCTGCTGTGAGCACCGCTGAGAGTAGGTTACAAGCAGCTATAAAGGAGACAGAAGCTGCTCGGGCTTCTGAAACAATAGCTGTGAAAGCAATCAAAGCTTTAAATGAAAGTGAGTCAGCAGGAGGATCTTCTGAGTTAAAGAATCCATCTGGAGTGACACTTACTTTAGAAGAGTACTATGCCTTAAGCAAAAAGGCACATGAAGCTGAGGAACTTGCTAACAGCCGAGTGGCTGCTGCTATGGCTCAAGTAGATGCTGCGAAGGAAAATCAAGGGAAGGTTATGAAGAACTTGGAGGACGCAAACAAAGAAATAAATGCAAGGAAGAATGCATTGCAGGATGCCTTAAAAAAGGCAAGTGAAGCCAAGGCAGGAAAATTGGCTGTTGAGGATGAGCTTAGAAAATGGAGAGCAGAACACGAGCAGCGCAGGAAAACTGGTGATGCAGTTGCTGGGGTGAAAAACTCTGTTGGACAGCAGAGTCCAGTCAATGATGGAAAAGATTTCACAGCTTTGAACAAAAATGATCAGATTAACACTAAAGAAGAGGGTGGCACTCAAATGGTCAGCTTGGGATCGCCAAGTCAGATGGCAAGCATAAAGAGTTTGCCAGCAGAAAAGCTTGAAAACACAGAATCTCAAGATAGTCAATTTGCTACAAAGAGGAAGAAGAAATCTCTTTTTCCTCGTATAGTCATGTTTTTGATGAGGAAAAAAAACCAGTTATTAAAGCAGTCTGATATTGCAAAGTGAAATATGGTAATCTGAATCCTCAAAAATAACTTGTAAGTATGCATGTTTAAAGTGATATTTTTCCTTCCGTAGAGCGTTTATATTTTTGCTTTTGTATTCTGAATAAAAGGTGAAGTATTTATTGGTTTTGCTTGTAATACATTGAGATTGTAACGTCTTGTAGTTGAGCCTCTGACACATTTGTAACTTGAGGTAACAACATAGGGAAGCCTTTTGTTTAGTTTCAGTTTCGAAACTTGTAAACTATCCTGTACACTATCATTGGTTCCAATAAGTATGCAAATTGTTTGTGGAATTTTATGGAAGAGATTGTGGCTTTGAAATAAGTTTTCTATTTTTCCTCAATTTTTTGGATAGTTGAGTTAAAAGCTTACTTTCATGCATAATTACGATATTCATATTTGACTCATCGCTGAGGCAAGTGACTTGGCATGCTGCAGTAAACAAAAAACAAAAAAGTTCCAAGTGACTTGGCATGCTGCAGTAAACAAAAAACAAAAAAGTTCAGCTGCAGGAGATATTGCTCATGAGTATGGTGAGTATGGACTGGGGTTTCTTGGCATGCTCAGCCAATACTCCCCAATACCTGCATGTATGGTGAGTATTGACTGGCCAATACTCAATCAATGCTACTTGGTTGAGTATTGAGCTAGTACTTATCACAAGGCCATACATACAAGTATGCATGAGTCATACTCATCAGTATGGTGACTATGATTTCATTTTCAAAATCCTATTGAAGATGCAGTTGATGCAATTTTTGTACTGTCAAATTTTACAATTTTTGCCTTGGGTGTTAGGTGGCATTTTTTTTACTGTCATACTGTTTTGTCGTTCACATGTGTTATTGGTACATGATAAAAACACTTGATTGGAAGCTTTCACAACATTGAATTTGCATACACTTTATTTGAATTCACAGTGCTCAATTGTATGTAAACCAGCCTAGATCTATCTTAACTCCGGATCTATCAAGTGTCAAGAGGGATCAAATCTCTGTTCACTTTGAAAGAGATTTGCATCTCAAGACATTTGATCCCTCTGGGTGCATGGTAGATGCGGAGTTAAGATGGATTTAGATTCATTTAATTATTATTATTATTATTATTTTTATTTTTGATGAAGTCAAAATGTTAAACATGACATTATATTACATCATCTTTACCATACTGCCTTTCGGTGCAATAAAAATAAATAAATATAAACTATCATTTTCAATACTAGAAAGCAATTTATACTTATATGATTATGAAAATTCAAAATAGTTATAATTAAATTATTTGATCTTTCTCAAAACTGAATAGAGTTAAAAGTTAAAATAAAATGTCAATCTAATTTAATGTTATGTCTATTTTGTTAATTTATTTAAGGAACAAATTAAACATTACATATATTATTATAAAAATATATTAGTCATTAATTTTAAATTTATCAATATTATTTTTACATCTACAATCTCAAATCTAATAATATTAATTTTAATATTTTATTTCTTATAAAATCCAGTAAATTCAAAGTAATACTAAAATATCAATCTAAAATGATGTTATATCTATTCATTAACACTTTATATAGAATGCTAAATATTAAATATTGTTATTGTAAAAATACATTAACTTTAAATATATCAATGTAAATTTGTATCCGTTAACACGTTAAATAACAAATTAAATGTTAAATATTATCATACTAAATAACATATTAAATAAAGTATATTAGCTTTAAATTTGATCAATATTAGCTTTTCATCATTAAATTTACTTTAAATAACAAATTAAATGCTAAATATTATCATACTAAATAACATATTATATAAAGTATATTAGCTTTAAATTTAATCAATATTAGCTTTTCATCATTAAATTTACTGTTTTATCTATCACAATGCACCATAGGTTTAGGGTGAAAATGAAATGTCAATATAATGTGATGCTATTTCTGTTTATTAACACTTTAAATGACATACTAAACATTATTGTTATAAAATATATAATTTTATATATCAATTTTAACAACCTTGGATCTATTAATGTTAACTTATATAAAAATATATAATTTTATATATCAATTTTAACAACCTTGGATCTATCAATGTTAACTTTGAATATATAATCTGAGTAAGATCAAACATGAACATGAATATAAATAAGGTTGGATAATAATCCATTCCAATAAATCATAATCTCATTTTAAACTTATCTTTGGATCGAGATTAAACAATTAAGTAGATCCAAAAGTAAATTACTTTCAAGAATATATATATATATAGCATAAACACACGATAAAAGAGCTCTAGAAATATCATTGAGCATCGGGTTTCCCACAAAACTTTTATCCAACTAGTGTTTACTAAATCCAATGTTAGTAAAGGTCTTCTAGCTGAAAAGGAAAGCACATTGCAAAGAATGAAGAAAGAAAATAGGTTTGAACTTAATTTTGATACTAGTGAACTAAAAAAACTAAGATCTATGCTATTTTCTCTAAACACCATTTTGATTCATGTCAGCGTGAAGATGCGAGTAGGATCAATAATCAAAACAGGGCAAAATAAAATAAAGCTCCATGCATATATAAAATAAACAAATCAAAATATTTTTGCTAACTCTAGCCTTTCACTATTCAATAAATATGGTACAATATGGATCTACGTTAGTGTATTTAGACACTGCGTTGATCCACCATATTGTGACGGAGATAAAATACATGGATATACAAAGGGTGTTGCAATAATTGCTATTTGTTTGGTCCGGAACTTGCCCTTACCTTCTTTCCTTCCTTTGCTATGCTCAGGTAAGGTTTCGGGGCAGTTCGCCTGAATAAAGCAAGCTAGGGCCAGTTCTGGTTCAGAGAAACTATATGCGGCATAGTTAAGAGATTTGATTGGTTCAAAGGGGCAAGGAGGCATTCTGGAGAATGCCGACTAAAAAATGCATTTCACACTCACTCGGAAGTAGGTCTCGGTCATTGAGAGAGATTCAACCACGCGTGTGACTGACGGACGGTGAGAAAGAATTGGACGATCATTTACCTCTTCATGGTTTTTACTCAACAAGAATTTTTTTCTCAACTTTGGTAACCAAACACGAGGTGTTATTGTTGTCTTGGCCACAATGATTATGAACATGCTAAGTAATAATTTACCTAAGTTATCATTAACCACCTTGGCCCAGAGGACAATAACACATTCGTTTCCTCTTCAGACTATGGATCAACATGCAATGTCTGAAAATGTATGGTAAGACCGAATCAAAATAGAATACTAACCATATTTTGAAGTGGTATATAAAGTGCTCATCTTGATCAGGGTTTTAGCAAGATGTGATCATTTTCACATCATTTTGAAAATACCCACACAGACAGAGAGCAATTTTCAATTAACCCAAGTTTTCCCTGTTGAAGAATCTTGGGCAAGTGGGATTAATGTGAGTCTGTTGGGTTGTGTTATATTCTTTCCACATAGTTAATAGGGGGCTTGAAGGGCACCCGTAACCCCACTTTGCCTCGGAAAATTTTGGTTTTGGACCCTATGTTACGTTGGGCAAACCCACCTATGGTTTTGTGCATGATTTTTGCACATGTTTTTTCGATGCGATGGTTTTCGGTCCATGTTATTGGATGCTTCAACATGTATAAATATGTATTGTAACATTGAAAGGAACATAATGAAAAATCAAGCTGGTAGTTCCAGTTTTGGGATCCAGGGGAAGATCTCTATGTATATGTGTTATGATCTCGCATTGTTTATTTTTCGTGTTTTAGAATTCGTATGCAGGTAATTTCTGTACGGGGTTAAAGCCTACAGATTCTTCTAGAATTGATAATAATTTGTGAAGTGCTTTTGCGATTTATCTTAGCTTGACCTTCTTCTTCTTATTAGTATGTGTGTTTACTTCATTAAATTGCTGCCCAAACAAAGAGATAAGAACAGAAGGATTTGGCATTCTGCCAGGGCCAAAACCTCTCCCACTTGGAGAGGAAAACCTGCACATAATTCTTCTTATAAAGATTCCAATTGACGAACACCAAGTCCATGACCCTTGACCTGTTTAGCCACTCCAAGACCAAGACACCAATCCTTTTCTTTGTCATTGCTGAGATCGTCATCATTGTTGCACCACTGAGGCCATCACTACTGCACTACCGAAATCTTCATTACTGCTGCAACACCATTTCTGCACCTTTACAAGAGTCTTCTTGAACAAGTTCTCCATATATATATTTATGAAGGATATCTGCATCTAGATCCTCCAAGATCATGGTTGTGTTACTATAGATATAGCTTCACCAAGGTCATAACCTGCACTCTCACTAAGATCATCACCTTGTCTTCACTTGGATCTTCATTGGGACCTTGACCTTGATTCCATGGTTTCCATTGTGTCTAGTTATGCCGAGAGTATATCACTGTTAAATCATAATTAATTCGAGATGGTGATTCGAGACATGTATACTAAGACAAAGGTATGCCAAGAGCATACCATTGTTGAATCATAATCAATTCGAGATGGTGATTCGAGACATGTATACTAAGACAAAGGTATGCCAAGAGCATACCATTGTTGAATCATAATCAATTCGAGATGGTGATTCGAGACATGTATACTAAGACAGAGGTATGCTGAGAGCACATCACTGAGGGATCTTCAAATATATCATGACTGTGTTTTCTCCTTCTGGAGTACCCATCCGAAACACACAAAGTTGTTGATCTGTACCCATCCGAAATACAGTACTATGTGCTCATCCGAAATGGTTTACCCCTGCACTCCATACGAAACTTTAGAGACCTCTGAGATCTTGAACTGTGCTTGCCCGAGTTTTGTGTTACCAAAATTTCAGAGCGATCTTGCACCTCTGTAATCCGCACTCCTGTAATCCACACTTCTGTAAAACCGCAGTTCTGTGATGACCCTAGCCTCCTATTTATAGGTGTTGTGCCTCCATAATAAGCCAATGTTACCAGGTAAATCGACATGACTTTAAATTCATTTTTGCTTGCCAATGTGATTGTGTTTTTCAACGTTTTTACTTGCTTGTCTTCAAGAGTATCTACACAAAGCTATTTATGAGAAGGAAATGTTAGCAATACTACATGCATTTAAGAAATGACGACCCTACCTAATGGGAAGACACTTCAACGTAAAAATAGATCATGATAGTCTTAAATACTTTTTAGAACAAAGATTATCTTCAGAAGAGCAACAAAAATGGGTCAAAAAGATGTTGGGTTATGAATTTGGAATCATATACAAAAAAAAGGAAGCAAAATGTTGTGGCAGATGCACTCTCAAGAAAGGATGAGGATGTGGAATCATTTGTTTGTGCCATTTCTATTATCCAACCAGATTGGATAAATGAAGCAAGGGATGAAGGGATGAATGGAAGAATGGCGAAGAAGTGTGGGCACTCATTCAAAAGTTACAACAAGATCCCAATACATCTGATACATTTAGCTGGAAAAATGATTCATTATGGTAAAAATATTGGTTATACCTATGTAAGAATTCCCAACTCAAACAAAAGATTCTTAGGGAATTGCACACCTCTCTCTTAGGAGGGCACTCAAAATTTCTAAAAACTTACCACCGGGTTAAAAAGGATTTTCTTTTGGATGGCCTTAAATTGGATATTCAAAAGTTTATGGCGGAATGTTTGGTTTGCCAACAAAATAAAGTTGAAACAATTAAGACCCCAGGTCTATTACAACCTTTATCCATTCCAAGCCAACATTGGGAGGAGGTTTCAAAGGATTTTTTCACAGGTTTACCCAAGTCCAAAGGAAAGAGTGTTATCATGGTGGTAATTGACAAAATTACCAAATATGCACACTTTTGCGCATTATCTCATCCATTTAAAGTGAGTACAATTTCTACTACATTTATGGAAACAATTCGAAAGCTACATGGAAACCCAAAGTTGTTGTAAGTGACATACATCCCATTTTCACTGGAAATTTTTGGACATAATTATTTTCTTGTCTTAGTACTCAGTTAGCTCATAGCTCATCTTGTCATCCTCAATTTGATGGGAAGAATGAGATAGGAAACAAATGTTTGGAAGGATATCTTCGTTGCTTTGTATCTGATAAAAAGACACAATGGGTCAAATGGTTGCTTCTGGCTGAATGGTGGTATAACACTTCCTTACACTGCAACAAAAATGACTCCATTTATGGCATTTTATGGACATCATCCACCATCCATAACATCATATTTAAGAGAAAATTCTAAGGTTCAAGCAGTGGAAGATCACATCAAGCATCAACAACAAGTTCTCCAACTCTTGAAGGATATCATCACCTTGGCGCAAAATAGAATGAAACAACAAGCAGATCAATATCACAACGAAATAAGTTTTGATGTAGCTGACTGGGTATTCCTACAACTACAACCATATAAACAAATGTACCTCAAGCAAGCTAAGAAGGATAATAAATTATCACCAAAGTATTATGGTTCGTACAAGGTGTTGCAAAAGATAGGTACTATGGAATACAAATTGGAGCTTCTTGCAGCTTCCTGAGTGCACCCAATTTTCCACGTGTCATGCTTAAAGAAGGTTATAGGTGACAAGCTCCGAGTTCAAACAATATTACCAGAACTTGATGAGGAAGGAAGAATCATATTGGAACCTGAAGCAGCCAAAGAAACAAGAACTCGACAGCTACGAAATCGATCGATTTCAGAGTATCTCATCAACTAGAAGAACTTACCCATTGAAGATTCCACATGGGAGGATGAGAATTTTATATGGAAGCATCTAGAGCTACTCAAGCATTGAGAACAACACTTTTTTGAAGGAGAGGGGCATGTTAGGTCCCTATAATACTCGTGATTCCCCCATTACTATTGTCATTGTATCCCTTATTGTTATTGTTGTGCCTCTATTGTCCCCATATTGTTATTATTGTGCCCCATAGAAGCCCACTATTGTTATTTTGTGCCCTTATATTATTATTATTAGGTCAACTGTGGTTATATTGTGACCCCTTTGACTCCTATATATAGAAAGGAGGTTTTGTCATTTGTATCATCCAAGAATTGTTCATTGTGTAATGTAAATGAGGTTTCCCTCTCAAAGAGGCTGAATTCTAAGGCATTTATCTCTCTTTTCTATCTTTTTGTGAGTTGGTTTCATAACAATATGATTTCATATTCAAATTTATCATGTAATCAATGTTAGAAATTAATAAAAAAAATTGTGCTCTACAAAATGTCTTGTAATTAGATAATTCATTGATTTTAACATCTCCTTGTTATGTAAGGCGGGCAAATTATTTGTTGGAAGCAAGTGCATTGTTGAATGAAAGAAACTCTTTTATGTGGGAGGAAATCTCATATCAATATGTAAAATTTTTCAATTACATGTTAGATTGAAATGATCATTTTTTGCAACAATGTATTTTATTACAACATTACATCCTTATGAATTACGACCAATTATATTAAACCAAAGTTGCTAAAAAAATAGTTTATGAAAGAACAATTTTTACAAAAATATATACAACCAACTTTAACAACAATTTGGCCAAATAAATTAAAACAATATTACCTAAGAATGTGAAACTTAATTAGAATAAAAAGGAAAGTCACCAAACCATCCTGGATGACAAATAAAATCATAACATTGATCATAAAATAGATATTAATTTTTTACGATTCAAATTATATCTACACTCTACAATTGGATATTGAATTAAAAAAAATATTTTAATAGTTTTGTGTGTGGAGCTTGATTATCTTCCTCATTTTATTTATTTATTATTTTTGCAGCCTTGGTTGGATCCCAGTCCCTAACAGGTGTGGGGGTACTCTCCCTCCCACTATTGCTGCAATTATTTAGAGTCCCCTTCTAACAGGGGTACCGGGGAAACATTCTCGAAGAAAAAAATAAATGAAAAATTGCCTTGTAAAATATTGTAATTTCGTAATCAATCTGGGCCGTTCATTAGGGAAAAGATATGATGGTAGAAGTTATGTTGATTTAGGGGTTTTTTTCCATAGAAGACAACCCTTGGTTTATATGAGGGAAATTTATTGTGGTTGTGTATTATTATTCTATGCGAGAAAGTGAAAGAGAGACACTGTGTGAGAGCAAATAGGAAATTACATCAAATTTGTTGTAGGTTGTATCTCTTAATTTTTCTTGATAATACAAAAGGAATGCTTAGCTATTTCTCCGTAGACGTAGCCCAAAGTGGGCGAACCATGTATATGTGTATCTCTTGTTTTATTCTTCATGTGTTTGTGTTTCTGCAATATTTTATGCGTTCAATTGCTCTATTATTTAATTTCTAACAAATAGATAAAACATACAAGAATAATCCTATAGATGCCTTTCAATTTTTTATTTTATTTTTTAACATGAAAAGAGATCATTTTTTAATAAAATAATATTCACTCTAATAAAGGAATTGGTGTTTTAGAAAGGAAAAACATGTTTGCAAAGTAGTCATAATAAAAAATATGTTATCAAAATTTAGTAAAATACTATTGATCTTCAAGATAATAATTTTATACCTATGCGAGTGATGCAATTCAAGAAGCCACGAGTCCATTCAAAAATTAAGATGAATACAACTTTTCAATAGGTATTGTTATGAACATAGTTATAAGGTTTCTACTTTATATTGTTTTGAGAATCCTACTTACATGTTATTTCTTTGCAACACCTCTAAGAAAATATGGATAAAATTAATAAGCCTACCTTAGTTAAGGATTGTTAAAAGAAATCTTTAAAAATGTGAGATGGATGTATTAGTGTTGATATATGTTGCATCACATTAATATGTAATTCATATTAAATTTTAACATGATTTGAAATTTCATGATCACATATTTTTATTAAAAATTAAAAATTACGCATGCACACGCACACACACACATATATTATTCTTATATGAAAACAATCTCTCATTTTCATTAATAATGAAAATGTGAAAGAAACATGTGAAAAATGTGTGAGAAACATGTGAATTTTTTTCTACAATGATTTCATCATATTAAAACAACAAGAAACATCTTCTTCAATGAATGTCCAAACTTGGTCAAGTCCCAACAACAGACTAGTTTCATTTATTTTTATCATTGTTTGAGATCCATAAATTTTCTTTTGCATGCAATGTTAGTGTTTCCTAAATTATGCCCAAATTTAGTTGTTTATTTACATTGAATGTTTAACCAAAAACTCAATTTGATACGCATATGCACTATATTCAAACAAAAATTAGAATTTCCCTTTACATACGATATTCCAAAATTTACCTTTATCCTCTTTAGAGATGTGGGGAAGACATGGATGTTGATGGTGATTCTTATGAGAAATCCTTCTTTCACTTAGACAATCCTTTTCCTAGTGGCATGATTTCGAAAAATTCATCAACCATAGTTCCTAAAATTGTTATAAGCTTACAACTACTTTGATGCCATGGACGTAGAATGTGTGAAGACTTTTATGGTGACGTGTATTTTTATCCAAGAAACTCCCAAAAAAATTATGCACCAAGTGTTAATCTCATTAGAGATAAGAAACTCGATATATTTCACAATTTTCTTTGCCAATAATGACAAGGTTGTTGATAAATAAGAAGGCAACATAGTGTAGCACAATGACATATTCAAATATTTTATAAACAACTATTGACTCATAAACTCATATTTATACACAACTATTGCTGATAGACTCATTTTTTTGGAAGAAAGAATCTACACTACACTTTATATATCTTTGAACACAATTGAACAAAGTCTAATAACCTTCATGAGGATTGCAAGAAGAAAATTGTGAGATGTTCAAAAGGTAGGGATCATCATTTAGGATTCAAGGTCCAACCATTATGTTATAATGATGGATATCACAAATATTTGATATTGTTATACATTTAACAAATAAATTCATATTATGTGCTATATTTTAACTCATGTAAATAATATGGAAATGTAACTATTTTCTTTGTTAAATAGCATCCTTAGTTTTTGTGAGTTACCTTCAACCATTACAATTCTTAGGTGGTTCACATCCTACAATGGACTATTAATCTAATTTCTCAAGTGGTTTCCAATTTGCAATGAACTAGTAATCATACCAAGTAATTTTTCATTGACCAAAAACCTTAATTTATCATGGCAAACTTCCAACATTGATAACTTGTAGATATACATGTAATTTATGTTGAACTCTAAATAAATTCCCATGTTTACTAATATATCTAATTTTGTTAGGTCCCTATACTACTAGTATAAATCGTTACTGTTATTAGTGCAGCCCCCTTATTGTATTATTGTGCCCATATAGTCCCCATGTTATTATTGTACCCCATAGAAGCCCACTATTGTTATTGTTGTGCACCTACAATATTATTTTTATGTAGGCTCTAATTGTATTGGGACCGCTTAGACTCCTTTATATAGAAAGGAGGTCTTGTCATTTGTATGATCCAAGAATTGTTCATTTGTGTAATGTAAAAGAGGTTTCCCCCTCGAAGAGGCTTATTTTGAAGTCGTTGATCTATCTTTTCTATCATTTTGTGAACTGGTTTCATAACATTTGGTATCAGAGCTTTGGATTCTAGGGTTTCCCTGCTCCAAAACAGGTCATCGTGGAATTTTCGCTATTACTTTTTTTATACGACGTTTTAGAAGCTAAAGGAAAAAACTAATTCAAATCAAAATCTCGATGATCCTCAAGTCAAAATTTCATATCTTGTCTTGCTATATTTCCAGAGATACGATTTAAGGAAGTTAAGGTGTTTGCAAGCTCCAGAATTCCATCTCAAACAACTCATCGTGGAATTTTCGCTATAATTTGTTTTCTACGAAGGTTCAGACTCTGAAATTGAAACCCATTTGAGCCGAAATCTTGGTGAAGCTCAGGTACGAATTTCAGATCTTGTTTCACTATATTTTCAGAGATACGGTCCAAGACATTTAGGGTTTTTGCAGACTCCCGAATTACATTCCAAACGTGTGACCTTGGGAAAATCGTCATATCCTTTTCTCTGAGCATCAGATTGAAATTTCGTAAGAAGTTACAGAAAGAGGACAAAATATAATTTTATGTATATTATTTTTAGGTCCGAAGGTCAAAACAGTGACACGTGGAAGGTTGTAAAAGTTCGCTCTCCTGAACCAATATATAATATGGTCATCGTAGGAGATTTGACATCTCTTTATTGAAGAATCCAATATTGATTAGACTTGTGGCATTGGAAAGATGAAGCAAAGGGCTACCACAGGTTTCAATTTCAAACTTTGTAGATTGAAAATTTCAAGGATACAATAGATTCAAGATCGAGATCATAAAAGCAAGAAAAATAATGACTCGAATAAAGAAAATAGAAACACCTAGTAAGCAAAATTGGTTGGATGATTTGAAGAATGCGATCGAAGCTAAGACAAATAGTTTTATATGTGCCATGGAAGTAGATTTGAAGAAAGGCATGGAAGATTTGAAGAAAGACATGGAAGGTTTGAAGGAAGGTGGGACAAAGATGCTACAAGAAAGGCCTCCTAATGACGAAAAGGTAGTAGAGGAAACTTAGGATGAGAAAAAAATAAATGCTAATCATGATTTCATAGAATATAACATTAGATTGAAGACCCACCATATTCCAAAGATCGATACGAGGAAGTTTGATGGAAAGGATCCCATAACATGGGTACTATAGATGGAGAAATATTTTGATCTACATGACGTGCAACTGTTACAAAAGGTACGTATTGCATCTTTATATTTATAACCGAATCAATTTTTATGGTATAAAAGGATTTTCTCTTGTAAACTACTAGTCACTTGGCCAATTTTCATGGAGGAAATGATAGCACATTATGAGGATACAAAGAGCAACACCTTCTTTAGCCAATTGATAAATCTCAAACAAAAGGGTTCAATAACAGAGCACATTGAGGACTTCCAAAAATTGAATATAAGGGTAATGATATTCCAGAGAAACAGAGGATTGACGTCTTCATAGGGAATTTAAAAGATAACATTCAACATGAGATTTATCTTTGGGAACCTGATTCATTGGAGAAGACATTCAGGTTGGAAAGAAAAATGGAAAGCAAAATTATGGCAACAAGAAAGCCTACCACTCATAACTATAAAGATGGAAGTGTTGTTTTCCCTAGCCTTCCACAACCTACAAGGTTGACACCACAACAATTGGAAGAAAAAAGAGCAAAAGGGCTTTGTTACAGTTGTGATAACAAATACACTAAAGGTCATAAGTGCACTAAGAAGAAATTATTTTACATAGATTATGAAGAGGAGGAATACAAGGAACAAGAAATATAAAAAGAATATGATATACACAAGGAACAAACCCTAGAGAAGAACGAAATTGAATCCAACTATATCTTGTAATGCATTGGCCAGAATTACCACTCCTCAAACTATCAAGATAGAAGGACATATCAATAAGAAAAAGGTAAAAGTGTTGATTTATTCGGGCAGTACCCATAATTTTATTCATTGTAAGAGAGCCAAGGAATTCAATTTCTTCCTATATCCAACACCAGAGTGTCAAGTGACGGTTGCAAGTGGAGGAACCATAAATTGCTCTGGAAAGTGCCATAATATCAAGTTATCCATGGGAGAATATGTATTGAATAGCCCAATGATTTCCATTCCACTGGGTGGTGCTAATGTTGTACTAGGAGTCCAATGGCTACAATAATTGGGTACAATAGAATTTAATTTTCAAGAAATTTTCATGAATTTATTTATTTTATTTTTGGAAGGAAAAGAATTTGAATTAAGGGGTATTGCACGGAAACTGGGAAAGATAATTAGCTCTAACAGAATGAAAAATCTTCTAAAGAAAGAACAACGAGGTGTAATTGCACAATTATGTTTGCTAGAGGTTCCCACATTGAAATCATCTATTCCTACAGATCTCCATAAGTCTTTGGACATCATTCCAAGGCTTTGAGATTCCAAAGGGCCCCCACCTATTTGTGTCAATGATTCATGCTATTCATTTGTTCTAGGTAAGTGTTCCTCCAAATATCAGGAACCTTACCTAATGGGAAGAAAACTTTAACAGGTAAAACGGATCGATAGTCTTACAATACTTTGAAAAAAAGCGTTATCTTCCGACAACAAAACAAAAATGGGCGTCACAAAGATGTTGTTTGAACCCCTTTTTTGAAAATTTTAATCTTTTACGAAGCGCCATGAGGATGTGGAAGCTTGTTTCTGTGTCATTCTCTATTCTCCCCAACTAGTCTGGATAAATGCAGCACAAGGCCATTGAATTGGCAACACATGATGCAAGAAGTGTGGGCACTCATGAACAAGTTGCAGAAGATTGTTTCCCCAGCTATCAAACAATATTTCCAAACCTGCAAAGAAGGAAAAATCATCTTCGAACCTAAAGCATCACAGAAACGAAATTGATACAACTATAAATCGATCAATTTCATAGTATTCATCCAAGTTCGAAATAATTACCCACTGAAGATTCCCATGGGAGGATGAGCAATTTTATACAGCGCATGCAAAACTACTCAGCATTGAGGACAAACTTTTTAATAGGAGACGGGCATGGGTTCAGTCCTATACTACTAGTCTAAACCCTTACTGTTATTAGTGCAACCCCCTTATTGTATTATTGTGCCCATATAGTCCCCATGTTGTTATTATTGTACCCCATAGAATGCGACTATTGTTATTGGTGTGCCCCTACAATATTATTGTTATGTAGGCTCTAATTGTATTGGGACCGCTTAGCCTCTTATATATAGAAAGGAGGTCTTGTCATTTGTATGATCCAATAATTGTTCATTTATGTAATGTAAAGGAGGTTGCCCCCTCGAAGAGGCTGATTTTTAAGTCATTGATCTATCTTTTCTATTTTTTTGTGAGCTGGTTTCATAACAAATTTAAACATGTTTTCTTAAATCCTTGCAATGATGGCATAAATACCATAGTATGACACTTTTAAGTTAGATGTTCTTCTCCTTAAAACACCTTTTTCCAAAAATAAATCAAACTATATCTCCTATACGAAATTGATGCGTGACATTGTGTTTTGTTGATTATTTGCAAAGCTTCGTGAAATTGATCGAGAATATTTTGGACACAGTCAATGAAAATCATAACTTTCACATGTGTAGTTATTTTCTTAACCATCACTACATCAATAATGTGTTCAAGAATGGTCTTCAACGTGAATTTAATGCATGTTTTAAAGGTGAAGTGTTTACATTATGTTATACACTGCTCAATTCTGACAGCGTTGCATGTATGAGATGGAATCTCATGTCTTCAAATATTTATGATTAGATATATGGAACTAAATTATTATGTGTCATACCAGCTATATTTTTCCACATCTTAGTAGACAAATTGTGATGCTCTTCCTTAGTTTAGTATCCTACTTCAATGCCCATAAAATTTTCCAAAAGTAACTAAGAAATGTTGATATTTAGGAATGACCAATTGTGGGAGGCAAAAGGGAACCTATAATGGCTCAAAGAATAACTGTGCAACTTCTTATCCTAATAATTTATCTTCATTAAAGGTATCATCATGAGAATTACATTGAAGTGATCCATAGGTACAATTTCATAATCATTGCCTCACTTGCGGTCACTAAACTTATGAGGAAAGTTATCTTTTTAAACTCTTATGGCCTTTTTTATATTGGAAGTGGAATTTATTTTTCTATATTCCAAATTTTTATCCCTGATATGCTATAAAGTGGACAACTTGTCATGAACTTTTCCATAATTTATACATCTTTTAAAACAATAGAAAAGAGTTAAGAAAAATTGTGATTGACTTCTCCACTCTCAAGTGTCTTGATAATTTGGAATGGTATTCCTTGTGTTGTTATTGAAGTTTTTGATCTCTCTAAGGAACACAATCATTTGTTAATCAAAATGTATTCTTCCAGAAGTAGCCTTGCAAGTCTAGATTTGGTAGGGTAGTCTTGGAAGTCCACATCTAGTAGGGTCATTGTACAATGCTATAAGCTTACATAAATCTACACAATGTTCATGAACTTTCAACTTAAAGGCTTGTTTAATGTACTAATTTAAGGTATGGTGTTGTAAAAGCATGACTTAATGCACAATCCATTTGAATGCTTCATGTTGCACAAATTTCCACCACTAAAATAGAGTTGGTTATAGTTCACTACACTAAAATGGTTGCAGTATTGCTAAACCACTGCTTATTTTATCTTGGTTCTATTGTTTCATTCTCCATTATTTACTTTTCTTGAATCATATTTCCTAATGCATACAATATGGAGCAGGTAATATGAGAAGTGAGACAAAGAATTACCTATATTTTTTGAATTGGATATTCTTCTTGTTTATGTTGTTCTTTCAATATTTGTCGTCTTTTCTTCATCCTTTCTCTAGCCATTTCCTGGGCTTCTTCTTTGTTTGACACTTGAGCCCCTTTTCAAGAATGAATTCTCCAATTTCCCATGTTTGTTGTCAATCTCTATGTAATTTCTACCTTGTGTTATTTCTCCATTAACAAAAATTCTAATGAGCAAACATTTGACTATGTTTTTATTTTTATTTTTATGGGTGGCAGAAGGGGCTCAATCGAGCTACTAGCTCCATAAGAATCATAATCAATACCATTAATATTTGGTTATTGAGTTGGTGGGAATTTTATGGTTGGAAGGGCTCGATTGAGTTATAGTTCAATTGAGCCCTTGTTTAACTATGTCAAAAGCTCGATCAAGCTATTTTAAATTTTATTTGAAATGCCCAATCAAGATTGCTTGATTGAGCTATTGAGGACCTGAAAATCAGAGTTTTAGCTCCCCTTATATAGAATTATCTGCAACA
>APFE030093952.1:376234-396760 GCA_000404065.3 Pinus taeda | reverse complement strand
AAGACCCCAGGTCTATTACAACCTTTATCCATTCCAAGCCAACATTGGGAGGAGGTTTCAAAGGATTTTTTCACAGGTTTACCCAAGTCCAAAGGAAAGAGTGTTATCATGGTGGTAATTGACAAAATTACCAAATATGCACACTTTTGCGCATTATCTCATCCATTTAAAGTGAGTACAATTTCTACTACATTTATGGAAACAATTCGAAAGCTACATGGAAACCCAAAGTTGTTGTAAGTGACATACATCCCATTTTCACTGGAAATTTTTGGACATAATTATTTTCTTGTCTTAGTACTCAGTTAGCTCATAGCTCATCTTGTCATCCTCAATTTGATGGGAAGAATGAGATAGGAAACAAATGTTTGGAAGGATATCTTCGTTGCTTTGTATCTGATAAAAAGACACAATGGGTCAAATGGTTGCTTCTGGCTGAATGGTGGTATAACACTTCCTTACACTGCAACAAAAATGACTCCATTTATGGCATTTTATGGACATCATCCACCATCCATAACATCATATTTAAGAGAAAATTCTAAGGTTCAAGCAGTGGAAGATCACATCAAGCATCAACAACAAGTTCTCCAACTCTTGAAGGATATCATCACCTTGGCGCAAAATAGAATGAAACAACAAGCAGATCAATATCACAACGAAATAAGTTTTGATGTAGCTGACTGGGTATTCCTACAACTACAACCATATAAACAAATGTACCTCAAGCAAGCTAAGAAGGATAATAAATTATCACCAAAGTATTATGGTTCGTACAAGGTGTTGCAAAAGATAGGTACTATGGAATACAAATTGGAGCTTCTTGCAGCTTCCTGAGTGCACCCAATTTTCCACGTGTCATGCTTAAAGAAGGTTATAGGTGACAAGCTCCGAGTTCAAACAATATTACCAGAACTTGATGAGGAAGGAAGAATCATATTGGAACCTGAAGCAGCCAAAGAAACAAGAACTCGACAGCTACGAAATCGATCGATTTCAGAGTATCTCATCAACTAGAAGAACTTACCCATTGAAGATTCCACATGGGAGGATGAGAATTTTATATGGAAGCATCTAGAGCTACTCAAGCATTGAGAACAACACTTTTTTGAAGGAGAGGGGCATGTTAGGTCCCTATAATACTCGTGATTCCCCCATTACTATTGTCATTGTATCCCTTATTGTTATTGTTGTGCCTCTATTGTCCCCATATTGTTATTATTGTGCCCCATAGAAGCCCACTATTGTTATTTTGTGCCCTTATATTATTATTATTAGGTCAACTGTGGTTATATTGTGACCCCTTTGACTCCTATATATAGAAAGGAGGTTTTGTCATTTGTATCATCCAAGAATTGTTCATTGTGTAATGTAAATGAGGTTTCCCTCTCAAAGAGGCTGAATTCTAAGGCATTTATCTCTCTTTTCTATCTTTTTGTGAGTTGGTTTCATAACAATATGATTTCATATTCAAATTTATCATGTAATCAATGTTAGAAATTAATAAAAAAAATTGTGCTCTACAAAATGTCTTGTAATTAGATAATTCATTGATTTTAACATCTCCTTGTTATGTAAGGCGGGCAAATTATTTGTTGGAAGCAAGTGCATTGTTGAATGAAAGAAACTCTTTTATGTGGGAGGAAATCTCATATCAATATGTAAAATTTTTCAATTACATGTTAGATTGAAATGATCATTTTTTGCAACAATGTATTTTATTACAACATTACATCCTTATGAATTACGACCAATTATATTAAACCAAAGTTGCTAAAAAAATAGTTTATGAAAGAACAATTTTTACAAAAATATATACAACCAACTTTAACAACAATTTGGCCAAATAAATTAAAACAATATTACCTAAGAATGTGAAACTTAATTAGAATAAAAAGGAAAGTCACCAAACCATCCTGGATGACAAATAAAATCATAACATTGATCATAAAATAGATATTAATTTTTTACGATTCAAATTATATCTACACTCTACAATTGGATATTGAATTAAAAAAAATATTTTAATAGTTTTGTGTGTGGAGCTTGATTATCTTCCTCATTTTATTTATTTATTATTTTTGCAGCCTTGGTTGGATCCCAGTCCCTAACAGGTGTGGGGGTACTCTCCCTCCCACTATTGCTGCAATTATTTAGAGTCCCCTTCTAACAGGGGTACCGGGGAAACATTCTCGAAGAAAAAAATAAATGAAAAATTGCCTTGTAAAATATTGTAATTTCGTAATCAATCTGGGCCGTTCATTAGGGAAAAGATATGATGGTAGAAGTTATGTTGATTTAGGGGTTTTTTTCCATAGAAGACAACCCTTGGTTTATATGAGGGAAATTTATTGTGGTTGTGTATTATTATTCTATGCGAGAAAGTGAAAGAGAGACACTGTGTGAGAGCAAATAGGAAATTACATCAAATTTGTTGTAGGTTGTATCTCTTAATTTTTCTTGATAATACAAAAGGAATGCTTAGCTATTTCTCCGTAGACGTAGCCCAAAGTGGGCGAACCATGTATATGTGTATCTCTTGTTTTATTCTTCATGTGTTTGTGTTTCTGCAATATTTTATGCGTTCAATTGCTCTATTATTTAATTTCTAACAAATAGATAAAACATACAAGAATAATCCTATAGATGCCTTTCAATTTTTTATTTTATTTTTTAACATGAAAAGAGATCATTTTTTAATAAAATAATATTCACTCTAATAAAGGAATTGGTGTTTTAGAAAGGAAAAACATGTTTGCAAAGTAGTCATAATAAAAAATATGTTATCAAAATTTAGTAAAATACTATTGATCTTCAAGATAATAATTTTATACCTATGCGAGTGATGCAATTCAAGAAGCCACGAGTCCATTCAAAAATTAAGATGAATACAACTTTTCAATAGGTATTGTTATGAACATAGTTATAAGGTTTCTACTTTATATTGTTTTGAGAATCCTACTTACATGTTATTTCTTTGCAACACCTCTAAGAAAATATGGATAAAATTAATAAGCCTACCTTAGTTAAGGATTGTTAAAAGAAATCTTTAAAAATGTGAGATGGATGTATTAGTGTTGATATATGTTGCATCACATTAATATGTAATTCATATTAAATTTTAACATGATTTGAAATTTCATGATCACATATTTTTATTAAAAATTAAAAATTACGCATGCACACGCACACACACACATATATTATTCTTATATGAAAACAATCTCTCATTTTCATTAATAATGAAAATGTGAAAGAAACATGTGAAAAATGTGTGAGAAACATGTGAATTTTTTTCTACAATGATTTCATCATATTAAAACAACAAGAAACATCTTCTTCAATGAATGTCCAAACTTGGTCAAGTCCCAACAACAGACTAGTTTCATTTATTTTTATCATTGTTTGAGATCCATAAATTTTCTTTTGCATGCAATGTTAGTGTTTCCTAAATTATGCCCAAATTTAGTTGTTTATTTACATTGAATGTTTAACCAAAAACTCAATTTGATACGCATATGCACTATATTCAAACAAAAATTAGAATTTCCCTTTACATACGATATTCCAAAATTTACCTTTATCCTCTTTAGAGATGTGGGGAAGACATGGATGTTGATGGTGATTCTTATGAGAAATCCTTCTTTCACTTAGACAATCCTTTTCCTAGTGGCATGATTTCGAAAAATTCATCAACCATAGTTCCTAAAATTGTTATAAGCTTACAACTACTTTGATGCCATGGACGTAGAATGTGTGAAGACTTTTATGGTGACGTGTATTTTTATCCAAGAAACTCCCAAAAAAATTATGCACCAAGTGTTAATCTCATTAGAGATAAGAAACTCGATATATTTCACAATTTTCTTTGCCAATAATGACAAGGTTGTTGATAAATAAGAAGGCAACATAGTGTAGCACAATGACATATTCAAATATTTTATAAACAACTATTGACTCATAAACTCATATTTATACACAACTATTGCTGATAGACTCATTTTTTTGGAAGAAAGAATCTACACTACACTTTATATATCTTTGAACACAATTGAACAAAGTCTAATAACCTTCATGAGGATTGCAAGAAGAAAATTGTGAGATGTTCAAAAGGTAGGGATCATCATTTAGGATTCAAGGTCCAACCATTATGTTATAATGATGGATATCACAAATATTTGATATTGTTATACATTTAACAAATAAATTCATATTATGTGCTATATTTTAACTCATGTAAATAATATGGAAATGTAACTATTTTCTTTGTTAAATAGCATCCTTAGTTTTTGTGAGTTACCTTCAACCATTACAATTCTTAGGTGGTTCACATCCTACAATGGACTATTAATCTAATTTCTCAAGTGGTTTCCAATTTGCAATGAACTAGTAATCATACCAAGTAATTTTTCATTGACCAAAAACCTTAATTTATCATGGCAAACTTCCAACATTGATAACTTGTAGATATACATGTAATTTATGTTGAACTCTAAATAAATTCCCATGTTTACTAATATATCTAATTTTGTTAGGTCCCTATACTACTAGTATAAATCGTTACTGTTATTAGTGCAGCCCCCTTATTGTATTATTGTGCCCATATAGTCCCCATGTTATTATTGTACCCCATAGAAGCCCACTATTGTTATTGTTGTGCACCTACAATATTATTTTTATGTAGGCTCTAATTGTATTGGGACCGCTTAGACTCCTTTATATAGAAAGGAGGTCTTGTCATTTGTATGATCCAAGAATTGTTCATTTGTGTAATGTAAAAGAGGTTTCCCCCTCGAAGAGGCTTATTTTGAAGTCGTTGATCTATCTTTTCTATCATTTTGTGAACTGGTTTCATAACATTTGGTATCAGAGCTTTGGATTCTAGGGTTTCCCTGCTCCAAAACAGGTCATCGTGGAATTTTCGCTATTACTTTTTTTATACGACGTTTTAGAAGCTAAAGGAAAAAACTAATTCAAATCAAAATCTCGATGATCCTCAAGTCAAAATTTCATATCTTGTCTTGCTATATTTCCAGAGATACGATTTAAGGAAGTTAAGGTGTTTGCAAGCTCCAGAATTCCATCTCAAACAACTCATCGTGGAATTTTCGCTATAATTTGTTTTCTACGAAGGTTCAGACTCTGAAATTGAAACCCATTTGAGCCGAAATCTTGGTGAAGCTCAGGTACGAATTTCAGATCTTGTTTCACTATATTTTCAGAGATACGGTCCAAGACATTTAGGGTTTTTGCAGACTCCCGAATTACATTCCAAACGTGTGACCTTGGGAAAATCGTCATATCCTTTTCTCTGAGCATCAGATTGAAATTTCGTAAGAAGTTACAGAAAGAGGACAAAATATAATTTTATGTATATTATTTTTAGGTCCGAAGGTCAAAACAGTGACACGTGGAAGGTTGTAAAAGTTCGCTCTCCTGAACCAATATATAATATGGTCATCGTAGGAGATTTGACATCTCTTTATTGAAGAATCCAATATTGATTAGACTTGTGGCATTGGAAAGATGAAGCAAAGGGCTACCACAGGTTTCAATTTCAAACTTTGTAGATTGAAAATTTCAAGGATACAATAGATTCAAGATCGAGATCATAAAAGCAAGAAAAATAATGACTCGAATAAAGAAAATAGAAACACCTAGTAAGCAAAATTGGTTGGATGATTTGAAGAATGCGATCGAAGCTAAGACAAATAGTTTTATATGTGCCATGGAAGTAGATTTGAAGAAAGGCATGGAAGATTTGAAGAAAGACATGGAAGGTTTGAAGGAAGGTGGGACAAAGATGCTACAAGAAAGGCCTCCTAATGACGAAAAGGTAGTAGAGGAAACTTAGGATGAGAAAAAAATAAATGCTAATCATGATTTCATAGAATATAACATTAGATTGAAGACCCACCATATTCCAAAGATCGATACGAGGAAGTTTGATGGAAAGGATCCCATAACATGGGTACTATAGATGGAGAAATATTTTGATCTACATGACGTGCAACTGTTACAAAAGGTACGTATTGCATCTTTATATTTATAACCGAATCAATTTTTATGGTATAAAAGGATTTTCTCTTGTAAACTACTAGTCACTTGGCCAATTTTCATGGAGGAAATGATAGCACATTATGAGGATACAAAGAGCAACACCTTCTTTAGCCAATTGATAAATCTCAAACAAAAGGGTTCAATAACAGAGCACATTGAGGACTTCCAAAAATTGAATATAAGGGTAATGATATTCCAGAGAAACAGAGGATTGACGTCTTCATAGGGAATTTAAAAGATAACATTCAACATGAGATTTATCTTTGGGAACCTGATTCATTGGAGAAGACATTCAGGTTGGAAAGAAAAATGGAAAGCAAAATTATGGCAACAAGAAAGCCTACCACTCATAACTATAAAGATGGAAGTGTTGTTTTCCCTAGCCTTCCACAACCTACAAGGTTGACACCACAACAATTGGAAGAAAAAAGAGCAAAAGGGCTTTGTTACAGTTGTGATAACAAATACACTAAAGGTCATAAGTGCACTAAGAAGAAATTATTTTACGTAGACTGGAAAGAGGAGAAGAAGGAACAAGAAACGTCAAAAGAGGAGGATATACACCAGGAACAAACCCTATAGAAAGAAGAAATGAATCCAACTATATCTTGTAATGCATTGGCCAGAATTACCACTCCTCAAACTATCAAGATAGAAGGACATATCAATAAGAAAAAGGTAAAAGTGTTGATTTATTCGGGCAGTACCCATAATTTTATTCATTGTAAGAGAGCCAAGGAATTCAATTTCTTCCTATATCCAACACCAGAGTGTCAAGTGACGGTTGCAAGTGGAGGAACCATAAATTGCTCTGGAAAGTGCCATAATATCAAGTTATCCATGGGAGAATATGTATTGAATAGCCCAATGATTTCCATTCCACTGGGTGGTGCTAATGTTGTACTAGGAGTCCAATGGCTACAATAATTGGGTACAATAGAATTTAATTTTCAAGAAATTTTCATGAATTTATTTATTTTATTTTTGGAAGGAAAAGAATTTGAATTAAGGGGTATTGCACGGAAACTGGGAAAGATAATTAGCTCTAACAGAATGAAAAATCTTCTAAAGAAAGAACAACGAGGTGTAATTGCACAATTATGTTTGCTAGAGGTTCCCACATTGAAATCATCTATTCCTACAGATCTCCAATAGTCTTGGACAATCATAACCCAAAGAGCCTGAGCACTCCGAAACGGAAGGCTCCCACAGTATTGCTGATCAAGATCAAGGAGCTACTTCATTAGATTCTAGAAGTGTTCCTCCATATAGACCTTACCTAATGAGGAAGACACTTAAAGGTAAAAACGTCACGATAGTCTAAAAGACTTTTAGAAAAAAAGTTTATCTACCGAAAAACAAAATCGGTCACAAAGATGGGATTATGACTTTGCGAAATTATCTAAGAAAGGATAGGATGTGGAAGCATTGTTTTGTGTCATTTCTATTATCCAACTAGATTTGGATCAAATGAGCAAAAGGATGAATGAACAATGATGCAAAGAATAGTGGGCACTCATATCAAAAAGTTGCAGAAGATCCAGTTCAAACATATATTTCCGGAACTTGAACAAAGAAGGAAAAATCATACTATTCGCAAACCATAAAAGCAATCACGCACAGAGAAATTGACAACTATAAAATCGAATCAATTACATAGTACTCATCAAAGTCGAAGAACTTAACCCACTGAAAGATCCACATGGAGGATGAGAATTTTATACAAGAAAGCATGACAAAAACACCCAGCATTGGGGAACCACTTTTTATAAGAGGGGCATGTCAGGTCCCTATACTACTAGTCTAAACCCTTACTGTTATTAGTGCAACCCCCTTATTGTATTATTGTGCCCATATAGTCCCCATGTTGTTATTATTGTACCCCATAGAATGCGACTATTGTTATTGGTGTGCCCCTACAATATTATTGTTATGTAGGCTCTAATTGTATTGGGACCGCTTAGCCTCTTATATATAGAAAGGAGGTCTTGTCATTTGTATGATCCAATAATTGTTCATTTATGTAATGTAAAGGAGGTTGCCCCCTCGAAGAGGCTGATTTTTAAGTCATTGATCTATCTTTTCTATTTTTTTGTGAGCTGGTTTCATAACAAATTTAAACATGTTTTCTTAAATCCTTGCAATGATGGCATAAATACCATAGTATGACACTTTTAAGTTAGATGTTCTTCTCCTTAAAACACCTTTTTCCAAAAATAAATCAAACTATATCTCCTATACGAAATTGATGCGTGACATTGTGTTTTGTTGATTATTTGCAAAGCTTCGTGAAATTGATCGAGAATATTTTGGACACAGTCAATGAAAATCATAACTTTCACATGTGTAGTTATTTTCTTAACCATCACTACATCAATAATGTGTTCAAGAATGGTCTTCAACGTGAATTTAATGCATGTTTTAAAGGTGAAGTGTTTACATTATGTTATACACTGCTCAATTCTGACAGCGTTGCATGTATGAGATGGAATCTCATGTCTTCAAATATTTATGATTAGATATATGGAACTAAATTATTATGTGTCATACCAGCTATATTTTTCCACATCTTAGTAGACAAATTGTGATGCTCTTCCTTAGTTTAGTATCCTACTTCAATGCCCATAAAATTTTCCAAAAGTAACTAAGAAATGTTGATATTTAGGAATGACCAATTGTGGGAGGCAAAAGGGAACCTATAATGGCTCAAAGAATAACTGTGCAACTTCTTATCCTAATAATTTATCTTCATTAAAGGTATCATCATGAGAATTACATTGAAGTGATCCATAGGTACAATTTCATAATCATTGCCTCACTTGCGGTCACTAAACTTATGAGGAAAGTTATCTTTTTAAACTCTTATGGCCTTTTTTATATTGGAAGTGGAATTTATTTTTCTATATTCCAAATTTTTATCCCTGATATGCTATAAAGTGGACAACTTGTCATGAACTTTTCCATAATTTATACATCTTTTAAAACAATAGAAAAGAGTTAAGAAAAATTGTGATTGACTTCTCCACTCTCAAGTGTCTTGATAATTTGGAATGGTATTCCTTGTGTTGTTATTGAAGTTTTTGATCTCTCTAAGGAACACAATCATTTGTTAATCAAAATGTATTCTTCCAGAAGTAGCCTTGCAAGTCTAGATTTGGTAGGGTAGTCTTGGAAGTCCACATCTAGTAGGGTCATTGTACAATGCTATAAGCTTACATAAATCTACACAATGTTCATGAACTTTCAACTTAAAGGCTTGTTTAATGTACTAATTTAAGGTATGGTGTTGTAAAAGCATGACTTAATGCACAATCCATTTGAATGCTTCATGTTGCACAAATTTCCACCACTAAAATAGAGTTGGTTATAGTTCACTACACTAAAATGGTTGCAGTATTGCTAAACCACTGCTTATTTTATCTTGGTTCTATTGTTTCATTCTCCATTATTTACTTTTCTTGAATCATATTTCCTAATGCATACAATATGGAGCAGGTAATATGAGAAGTGAGACAAAGAATTACCTATATTTTTTGAATTGGATATTCTTCTTGTTTATGTTGTTCTTTCAATATTTGTCGTCTTTTCTTCATCCTTTCTCTAGCCATTTCCTGGGCTTCTTCTTTGTTTGACACTTGAGCCCCTTTTCAAGAATGAATTCTCCAATTTCCCATGTTTGTTGTCAATCTCTATGTAATTTCTACCTTGTGTTATTTCTCCATTAACAAAAATTCTAATGAGCAAACATTTGACTATGTTTTTATTTTTATTTTTATGGGTGGCAGAAGGGGCTCAATCGAGCTACTAGCTCCATAAGAATCATAATCAATACCATTAATATTTGGTTATTGAGTTGGTGGGAATTTTATGGTTGGAAGGGCTCGATTGAGTTATAGTTCAATTGAGCCCTTGTTTAACTATGTCAAAAGCTCGATCAAGCTATTTTAAATTTTATTTGAAATGCCCAATCAAGATTGCTTGATTGAGCTATTGAGGACCTGAAAATCAGAGTTTTAGCTCCCCTTATATAGAATTATCTGCAACACCTGTAGGTTTTATCCCCATACAGAAATTACCTGCATACAAATTCTAAAACGCAAAAAATAAACAATGCGAGAGCATAACACATAAAACACATACACACAGATATTTTCCCCTGGATCCCAAAACCGGGACTACCAGCTTGATTTTTCATTATGTTCCTTTCAATGTTACAATACATATTTATACATGTCGAAGCATCCAATACGATGGACCAAAAAACCATCGCGTCCAAAACCATGGACCGAAAACCATCGCATCCAAAACCATGTGCGAAAACCATGCACAAAACCATAGGTAGGTTCGCCCAACCTAATATAGGGTCCAAAAAAAAAATTTCCCCGGGCCGTTGCCCCGGACCCCATAGAGGGGCGATACCCACCCCCTCAAAACCCCTGTGACCCTCCTGCTACGCAATTAGCGCAACGAAGGGGGGGGGGGCTCTGTGCCCACTCTAACCCGCCGGTTAACTACGTCGGCTAGTCATGGAATGAATATAACACAACCCAACAACACCATCTTGTAGCATGACGTACTTAAGACAAATTTTTTCCTTAAGTGGCGGAGTTGATCACGTTGGATTCGTGAACGGATCCTCTATCCAATGGCATATGATTTTGACATTTTTGAATTCATATGCTATTTTTCATCTAATTTCTTTTAAACCTTATGTTTGGATTTTTTTTGGACAATTTCGAAGGGGTTGAATGAAAAATCAATAACATAAAATATATGAAATGAAAAAATTTAAAAAAATTGCATCATCTTCATTATAGATTCCTCTTCAAAAGGGTACTCTTGGTTTTTGAATTTATTTAAATAGTAGAAAAAATCACGCACAAAGACATATTTGAAAAATGAAATTCAAATGTTATTTCACCAACTTTGAAAAATAATAAAAAAATCTAATTTTGCATAAAAAATAAAGTTTCAATATGAATAATTTAGTGCTCTTTGTATAGATCATGTTCTCTCCCTCACACAAACACATATTAAATTATACATTTTAGACTAAGTTATTGCACACAAACACATGCATACCTATTAAGATGTGTGAAAATTTGCAAGAACAAACATTTAATTTAATCGAAAATTGATATATTTTTTGCAAAAAATATCATTAGGACAACACCGTAATTTTTCACAAATTGTTTTTTTACTCCAAATCAAAATTCACAAATCTTATATAAATTTTGAGGGCTTCAATTCGATAAAAGAGTAAAATTTTGAAATTTCATCACCACATTTGCCTAAAATTGTATACCGTCTTCACATTTTCAGCCTCTGTTGACCTACCTTTTGTAAGTTTCTAATTACAAGATGTTGTCACCAGGATTGTGTGAGGCTCTTTCTACTCACCTCTCCCACTGTTTTTATCCGCATAGGTGACTCCCGGTCTCAACCCTTCCCCACTAGGTTTGAACCAATGACGACTAAACCACACACAAACAAACAATTGCAAAACAACATAAAATCTCAAAATTTATGGATGTTGTTCCATGTTGATAGATATGAGAGGAGAAATGTCTGCTTGTTTATGTTAGAGTTGGCTTTTCCAATGCCTCATTTCCCTATGAGCTAACTACGGTGAGTTGTAAGCTCACATAGGGACTTGCATTTGTCCAGTTGTCGTAGTTATCCTTAGCCAACACTAGGTCTCCTCCATTCCTATATAATGGAGGTCTTCTACGTACTTTTATGTAACAACGTGAGTAATAAAATACTCTTACATGGTATAAGACCCTTGGCTTAGTTTCGATTCCCCGATTTGTGTTTAAGCGGGGGTGTTGGATTTTCACACTCACCTCGTTGGGAATCGTTCACGTGGACTGATTGCCACTCTGGGATCCACCCTAGGACCACTCAGAAAGGTAATGATAATGGTTTGAAAGTTTAATAATGCATTCAAGTTTTGGTGTAATGGAAAACCTTAACATGGTTGTATGACATTTTAGTTGAGTTTGTCATACTTGACAAGCCTCATTGTTTGTTTGTTGTTTGATGGTGTTGTTTCTATTTGAAGCCGTTGTCCTGGTTCTTTACCAGCGCCTATTGGAGCAGACCTATCTTCTTGCCATTTAGTGGATTGTTATGGGATCTATAATTTCAGCGCCATGATAATTTGAGCACTAACATCTTTCTCTCTTTTGACGGGGAATTTTTTCCTATGGTTTTTTCTCTCTTTTTGCGCTTATGAGAGTTTGTACATAGGTACCTAATCAGGCCTCGTTGCTGGGGCCCATTCTTTGTTTTATTTTTCTTTAGTTGCTCCATATGTTTTGCTTAAGGAAAGGAGGAGGGGGTGTTAGAGTTGACTTTTCCAATGCCTCATTTCCCTATGAGCGAAGTATGGTGAGTTGTAAGCTTACATAGGGATTTGCATTTGTCTAACTGTCGTAGTTATCCTTAACCAACACTGAGTATCTTCCATTGCCATATAATGGAGGTCTTTTATGTACTTTTATATAACAATATTTTATAAAAAAAGTCTTGTGATTGGTTGAAGAGAGGAAAAGTCATAAAACTTTTGGAATGCAAATTGAGAAACAGGAATGAGGAAGGAATGCGAATTTTTGGGAAGGAAGCTTAGACAAAATGCTAGTACAAATTGTACTAAGAGCAGATACCGTTACAAAGATTTGCCACCAAATTTAAGAGTGTTTCATTCTCGTGATTGTAATGTTTCTTATGTATTTCATCCGTTATTAAAATTTTTGTAATTTCGTAGGCATGCCATTTTTCTGACGTGTATTTTGAGTCTTTTAATAAATTATAGTTGGAAAGCATTTCATGGCTCTACGTCTTTGCTGATTGTTATTGGTAATTGCAATAAAATATTGTAAACATATTATAGCTTGTTGTGTTTATGAATTTGATTATTAACTTGGGAATATCTCGTTTGAGATTCATACATGATTATTTCATCTCATTTGGTTTGGTTTTACTTAATCTACCGGAATATGCTTCAATGACTAACGTATTTCCCCTTTTTAAGATTTCCGTGTAAATGGGCTTTCATCTGAAGTCCACAAATCAGAGATATTATACATCTTTGACTGTATGACACTGCCATCCTCTCATAATTTAAAGATATTTCTTTTATTAAGATTCTGACATGTTTTCTTTGAACATGATTTTTGTGTTTCATAGTTTTCGAGAGACTGAATATCATGTTTTTATTTGTTTCTAGCTTTTCATTTTTTCCCAAATATTTAATATTTTTGAATTTTATTTTTTCATTTTTTCTATTTTTTGGTGTTTGAATAGATTTGGAGTAATCCCATCTTTATTTAGAACATAAAGACATTGTTGAGATAATTGTGATTAGTTACTTTTAAAATTAGGTCAGTGTGAACCCCAATAGTCCAAAGGCTAACTTAAAACGGAAAAAAAAAATTATGAATGTTTCAGTATTGTTCTTGCCTTATATTTTTAAGGAACAACATCTCAAGAGCCTAGGATACAAGTTTTTTTTTTGCAAATTTTTATATCTAATCAAAATCTGATCAGAATTTGTATTGTTCTTTCCTTATATTTATAAGGAACAACATCTCAAGAGCCTAGGATACAATTTTTTTTTTGCAAATTTTTATATCTAATCAAAATCTGATCAGAATTTTCAGGTCAATACAAAATTGTGATTTCAGCCAGAATTTTCAGGTCAATCCAAAGTTGTGATTTCAGCTATTGCAAGCTATAATTTTAAATGAATTTTAAGATTGTGAATTTACCAAGTACTCAAAATTACACCTTAAACAATACAAACTACCATTTCAACACTTCATTTATCAAATTTCAATAAATACAAAACCATTCGAGTCCCTTTATTAAAAACCCATCCCAAGAGTCACTATTGCAATGAATTTTCTTGAGCATAAGAACAAAGAGATTGGCTCATATTTTGAGATGGGATGAGTTATTGCCAAAAGGTGTATCTTTGGTTTGTACAATTTGTTGCAGTACCCAAATTGAGGACGCAGGATATTCACTAGACGACTCCGAATTGTTAGGATTCATACATGGAAATATGGTTGATTGGGTTGTAAATAGATTTTCTCCATTAAAACATTTTAATGGCGGGTGATCCTAAGTCTCTTCGAGTACAAATGTATGGAGAAAACGCCGTCCAAAATTTCAAGTATCTAAAGATGTCTCCAGGTTTCCATATATTCATTTATCACTGCCAAATCACTCATGAAGATGTGTTAGATGATAACTGTTAAGATGTCTTTGTAAATAGATGTCATGGAGAAATTTGCTGCAAATATTTCTTCACTTCTTGTGTCTTAGTTAGCTTTCAAAAGCCATTGTAGGCATTCCTATTTCACTGATTTTTTTTATTATCGAAAACTATTGTGAAGAAATACATAAAGATGATCTTGTTGAGGCCGGAAATGAAGGTTTTATTGAAGACTGTCGTGAAAGAAAATATAAAGATGATATTGTTGACTGTGGGAATGAAAGAAAAATGTACAAAGAATCTTTTCCTACTATTTCCAAGAAGCATTAGTTTCGAATGATTCCTATGCTAAATATATTGTTGTACATAGAGAAGATGAAGTTGGAAAGCACTTATATTGTTTAGTTGAAATGGGCAAGTTCGGAAAAAAAGGCATAACAGTAAATTTGGAAACTGTGCCTTTTTAAGAAATGTTTGCACATGTTTTCCAATTTGGCTTATTCTACATAAAACCCATGTTTTAGAATTTCCAAATTTGTCTTAATTTTCTCAAAAATCATGTGCGCTAGTTAATTTCCTGAAAACGCGAAAATTGCAACAACGTAACCAATATATAAAATTATTGCAGAGTTGTAGCAACATCCAGTAGTCAGAGGCGCAACGATGATAGTTGCAACAACCGTGTTTCTGAGTTGCAGCATTGAGAGTTGCAATAAATGTATTTTTGGAGTTGCATCTATTACAATCAAGATACACTTTGTGGTGATATTAGAATATGCACAACAATTTGTTCAACATATTTCCTCTGCAAAATAACTAAAAAAATAAACACAAATATGATTTCTTTTTAATGTTTAATCATAAATTCATATAAAATATAAAGAAATGCAACGGAGAACACTTTGTGCAAATCCGTCATATAGGTATTAGAATGGACTAATATAGGGTTATATGCTAGTAAAAATGAAGTAATAATAGGCAAAAGAGAGTGTAAAATGATGTCAATTTTAAGGCCTTTCAATGGTAGAAGAAGGTAGAAGACTACCCGATAGACACTTCAACATAATGGAGTTGCAAAAAGAATGAACATGATACTAATGGATAAAGCAAGAAGCATGCTTAGTGATGCAAGTTTAGGACATGAGTTCTAGGTAGAGGCGATAGATATCACATGTTACATTGTAAATTGATCGCCCTCATCAATATTGGACGACAAGGCTTCACATGATGTATGTATTGGTAAGAAATCTACTTTTAAACATTTTAGGATATTTGGCTATGATGCTTATATACATGTTTAAAAGGAAAATAAGAGTAAGTTGGATAATAAAGTTGAAAAGTGTATCTTTATTACATATAAAAATGGTTTGAAAGATTATAAACTTTACAAAGAGGAAATTTCCTGAGTGGGATCCTCTTCGAAGTTGAAACCTCCTTTTACATTGAATGCAATCTACAAGATAAGATTTTATGTTCCCAAGGCTAGGTATTTTAGTATCTATATAGAAGATAAATGATACAATTATAATAAAATGAAACCATGAAAGGTCATAGCCTACATAACAATATAACTATAGAAATGTAATCACTCAATATCTAGAGTTTAATAAGTGTTTTTAGGGTTAACATGAGGTTTATATAGAGATTACCTAGTCCCTTCACTTCAAAAAAATGTTGTCCACAACACTTGACTAACTAATAGTGATTTGGCATGAATAAGTTATCTTCCCATGTCACCTTTTTTACTGGTAGGTTCTTCTGTTTGATGAGGTATTTCATAATTGCTAGATTACTTGGTTGCTTAATCCCTGTTTCAAGGATTGTTTATACTTCTAGGATGATTTTCCCTTCTTTATTTATGTCTGGTACACATCTAGGCTACAATTGAATAACATAGTCATGATATTGAGTAGAGGGAAGACCCTTAAGTATGCTTTATCCCTACACAAACAATTTCTACAAACGAATTCTTAATATAAAATAGAAAATATTAATAGTGCACACACACAATTTGAACAAATATTTTACCCTAGAAACCAAAATTAGGAAAACTAGAATGATTTTTTCTATATCTCTCAATGATTACATAGACGCTATATGATTCCCTCTTAAAATAGGGTTTCCTTCAAGGGAAAAAAACCCTATCATAACTTCTACCATTAGATCTACAACCTAATGATGAATAGTCCAGATTGATTATGACATTACAATTTTTTATAAGGGAAATTTCCAAAAAAAAATATTCAGGGGGCCTAGCCTTGAAATCTCTTGCCAGGGTAGGCTCCATAAAAGGGTCGTTTCCCACCCTTGGACCCCCCATGGTGAAATTTATAGGGGAAAGTCCCCCTGTATGGAACTCGGGTCCAAACATGATTAATATTGCAAAGAATGTAACACATATCCAACATTCTCCCACTTGTTATTTTCTTTGAATACAAGGGATCATAGGAGTACATGATCAACATTCCAGGGAAGTAATGCCTATTGTTTCTCTGCACCAAGAGAAATTTTTATTGAAAAGTGTGCAAATGTGTTAAAAATAGCATGTCTAAAAATAGAAGTTTGGCCAGTGAGGTCATTGGCCACCTTGGATGAGAGGTGAAACTGCTAAAAACAGAAAGTTCTAAAAATAGAATTTATGGGTCCCTTCCCATTTATAACAGTCCCTAGTCTATCTATAGGAAGTAAAATTAATTTTGGTCTTAACAACAGTTGGAAATATTAATTAATTAATTCAATTGAGTTAATCAGTTAAGGAAATTCGAATTTGAAGTCTTTGTGAGCAATGCAATGAGTTGTCCCACTGATTGAGGAATCTATCCTTAATTTCCTCCACTATTGAGGGAATAGTATGAGTTCATAATGAGAGAATTAGTTGACTTAGTTCTAACTAGTCAAGTCTAGTTAGATTATTTTAACAAGTTGTTAAAATAATAAAATATAGTTTGTTAATGCTTGTATGCATGCGACAACTATTATTTTAGATAACTGAGGATTCACTCATGGATAACTGTTGCATGTCAGTTCTGTCAGAGACCCAGTTGATATAAGATGAGGGACAATGTACTATCAGATGCTAGGATATTTCTAGTAAGTATTCCTTGCATAAGGAAGAAATCTATTTTCTTCTATGACTACGTAGGTGGACCTGAGGTGACAACAAGTATGATTAGGCCAATTTTCAGCCTATATAATGAGGCCTAGGTAGTCCATGATTTTCATCTTCTGATTGAAGATCATCAGGATCTTCTGATTACGGAGAGAGCAGGATAGCTATTGAGCTGATTCTTTTTGTATGTTGTTGAGGATCTACACTTGATTGATAATACGTGGTTGGGGTTTTATGTTGGTGCTTTCCCATGGATATATCTTGTGTTATGTGTGATTATTTCTCTGGATCAGTTATGCATGCTTTTAGTTAATGTTTCTCATGAATTCGATTATGCTTCTGCTTAATGTTTTATAGAAGTAGAACAAGTATTATGCTTTAGGACATTGCATATATCAATTTGTTCTACAGGTGAAATTTCTATATGGTATCGGAGCACAGGTGATCAAGCAAGAACAATATACTAGCAGGAGGAATTCGAAGCTTCTTATTCTTGATATAGATCTCAAGTTCTTATCACATCTATTTCGTTGATGGCGTTCTATGGTTTGAGGCTTGAGTATGCCCTTGATGGCATCTCAAATTATATAGCTTGGAAGGATCGCATGGAGGAAGTTTTGGAAGATAATGGCCTTAAGGATTTCATTGGTTAAGAAATTCCTAAGCCTACTGACAAGACTGAGCAGGTGGAATGGAGGAAGTGTGTGGCTAGAGCTAGGAGAATTCTCTAGGAGGGAATGCGAGATCACATTGTCTCGAGCCTCCATGGGAAGGAGACTCTGCATGCAATGTGGGAAACATTGAAAGATTTATATCAGAATAGCAGTGATCAGAGGAAGCCGGCACTGAAGGACAAACTTCGAAAGATCAAGTGTGAAAGGGATGAGATGATCTCTATGTGTCTGACCAAGCTGATCATATGCAGGGATGAGCTTGCAAGTGTAGGGGTCGTGACATCAGATGAGGATATGGTGAGTCTAGCACTCCTTGGCCTTCCTAAGAGTTAGCATAACTACCAGAACTCGGTGAATGGAAGGGAGAAACTGCCAGATTGGGAACAACTATGGTCAGATTTGATCCAGGAGGAGATCAGACGGAGCACCAGAGACAATTTTTCATCCATGCATGATGAGGAGAACTGTGCCTTAGCGAGTAAGGTGAAGAAGGGGGAGGAGAAGGTTTCTCGTTTCTCTTTCCGAATCTAGTTCTTCCAATGATGGGAAGAAGGTTGACAAATCAAAAGTGTGATGCTTTCATTGTCATGAGGTGGGCCATTATGTTGCAAATTGTCCACGGAGGAAATCCAAGAAGGGATCCAGGGAAGGATTTGAAGGTGAGTCACTTGCTTCACAATTTGAGTTGGAGTTCACACTCTTCACATGCATGGTTTCATCCATGGTGGGAAGTGGTTGGTTTGTTGATAGTGGAGCTTCTTTCCACATGACCGAAGACAAGAGTTTGTTCAGTACTTTGGAGAAGAAAAATCTCCAAATACTCATAGCGATGGGTAATGATGAAAAGTATCGTGTCTCAGGTGTAGGAACGATTATTTTTCAGAGGGAGCATGGAGCTCGCCTTACCTTGAATGATGTCAAGTATGTACCAGGACTGAAGAGAAATTTGGTGTCGATCGCAATGCTGGAAGATAGAGGCTATGATGTAGTCTTCAGTAAGGGAAAGGTTTTCCTTAGACACATCATCACTAGATAGGTGAAGCAGATTGGTTCACGGGTCAAGAACCTGTATGCTCTTGAGGTTCAAGATGCATGCAAAGCTTGAGCACAGGCACTGATGGACTTGGTATTGAAGGGAGGGTAATTCTCTCAACATGCAATGCCGAAGAAGTCTCAAACGTTGTGAGGAGACATAATTGGTGCAAAAGCTTCAGAGGTTGTGGAGCAGCCACAAAAGGGAAGTTAATAGAGATCGAGAGAGACATCTATCATGTAGAAGACCTCCAATAGGGGGAAACTTCGAGCCAAGTGGGCTGAGGGATCACATGCAGCCATACCTCCAGGTAGGAGGTGGGGTGATATAAAGTGATCGTCCCAAGGAGGAGGGGCAGGATCCTTGAGGTACCCAACCTCTTGGATGAGACCTTGTTACAGGAGCCCCAATGTGGAGTAGTAGGAACTGACTGATTGGGTAGAGACAGATGCGGATGGAGCAGCAGAGAGAGCGACAGTGCAGGGAATCCCAGGACAACGCATAACTAGCAGGCTGTAACAATGCGAGAGGCACAAGTGTTTTTCACAGTGCTAGGTGGCATAGAGAGGTGTGCAATGGTGCGAGATGCATGGAGATGTTGCAGTAGCACTGCTATCAGAGAGGGAGAACTTGTCGGCAGCAGGTAGAGCTTCAACATCAAAGTATGTTCTAGCCCAACAGAGTGGTCAATTGGGAGTGTTGTTGTTCCAAGTGTTGTTGGAGCAAGTGGACCGGGTAGATGTGTTGCATGCAGGCATTCCAGAGTTATAGGATCGGGTTTGAGAGGAAGCCTTTCTCGTTGAGAGGGAGTATTGAAAAGTGTGCGACAAGAAATGCTAAATTTAGAATGTGCTAAAAATAGCAGTTTGGCCAGTGAGGTTATTGGCCACCTTGGGTGAGAGGTGAAAATGCTAAAAATAGAAAGTTCTAAAAATAGCATTTATGGGTCCCTTCCTATTTATAGTAGTCCCTAGTCTATCTATAGGAAGTAAAATTAATTTTGGTCTTAACAACAATTGGAAATATTAATTAATTAATTCAGTTGAGTTAATTAGTTAAGGAAATTAGAATTTGAAGTCTTTGTGAGCATGCACATGAGTTGTCCCACTAATTGAGGAATTTATCCTTAATTTCCTTCACTGGTTGAGGGAATAATTATGAGTTCTATAATGAGAGAATCAGTTGACATAGTTTTAACTAGTCAAGTCCAGTTAGATTATTTTAACAAGTTGTTAAAATAATAAAATATAGTTTGTTAATGCTTGCATGCATGTGACAACTATTATTTTAGATAACTGAGGATTCACTCATGGATAACTGTTGCATGTTATTTTTGTCAGAGACCCAGTTGAGATCAGATGAGGGACACTGTACTATCAAATGCTAGGATATTTCTAGTAAGTATTCCTATCATAAGAAAGGCATCTAT
>APFE030093952.1:324754-369899 GCA_000404065.3 Pinus taeda | reverse complement strand
GTTTCCTTAGATAGTGAATCTATAAAATTGTTAAGTTCTCTATATATAACACTAAAACTAATAATTTGAAAGAGATAGAGATATCCATAAAATGTAATGTTAGCCATCAAAGACAACTACTATGGACCTAAATTTTATTGTTCATGCATTCAATAATCATAATGGTATTCAAATATGTGTAGTTGCACACATTTTTTCTCCAAAGTGCACTTCGATAGGAAGAATACTGCTCTTAGTTAACTTTGGTTATTAGACCCATAACCAGGATTTCCTTGTTAGCAAAATATTGGTCCTCAATAGTAAATAAAACAAAACTTTGACTATGAAAGTGTCTAACATGCTCTATTAATGAAGCTTTATGCATAATGCTCATTCATAATATCCTCCCAAGTCACGTTATTGGTTTTTGTCTTTATATCAGGATTATAAGAAGAAAATGGCAGAAAATTTTCTAATGAAACTGTCAAATTGAGAGCTTAGAAATGCTCAAAAGCCTAACATTTCTTACCAACCAAATTTCCCAAGTAATCAAGTACGGAAGTGTTCTATACTTATTCAATTCTCGTCCAATAAAGTGCTATTTAAAGCAAACTTCTAAGGAAACTTTCTCCCACAGATGTTGAAGTGAGATCTAATGTTCAGCCTATTTTCATACTATCTTGAGTAAGGGGTGAATGCATGAAGATGGGTTACACTTTTGGGCCAAATGTGGCGATGAAATTTCAAATATTTTCTCTTTTATCGAATTGAAGCCCTCACGATTCATATATGCATTGGGAATTTTAATTTGGAGTAAAAGACAATTTGTGAAGAATTCTGTTGTTGTCCTAAAGATATTTTTTGCAAAAAAATGTAGTGTTGTATAACTTGTCAATTTTCCATTAAATGAAATGTTTGTCCTTGCAAATTTCCCAACATCTTAAGAGGTATGCATGTGTTTTTGTAGCATAACTTAGTCTAAAATGTGTAATTTTTAAAACATACACACACACACACACACACATATAAGAATGATCTACATGGAGGGAATTAAGTTTTTCATATTCTTTTTTTTAATGCAAAATCATATTATTTATAATTTTTTAAAGTTGGCGAAGTAATATTTCAATTACATTTTGCAAACATATGTGTTCACATAAGATGTTTTGCAATTGTTTGAATAAATTGAAAAACCTAGTGTAGCCTTTTGAAGAGGGCCCATAAACGAAGATAGTGGTATTTTTTGAATTTTTTGCTGTGTATATTTTATATTATTGATTTTTTATTCATCCCCTTTGAAACTGTCTAAAAAAATTTCAAGCATTATGTTTAGAAGAAATCAGATGAAAAATATCATATGAATTTGAAAGTGTCAAACTCATATGCCATTGGGTAGAGGATTCTTTCATGAATCGATCATGATCAATTTATTTACGTACAAATTCTACCCTAAATAAGCCAGGGTAGAAACTAGCGTTGTAGAGAAATCTACAGAAGGGGAGCTAAAACTCTGTTTTTTAGGCCCTCAACAGCTCGATCGAGTGCTTGAGATAAGATTTCAAATAACTCAATTGAGGGTTTAAGAAACCTTCAATCGAGCACTTAATGTGGTTAAGTAAAAGCTTGATCTAGATTTAAGATTTGATCTAGCTTTAAGGCTTGATCAAGCCACATTCTTTAATTCCACGCCTAGGTTGTATTAGTAGGAAATTTCAAAAACAAGGCTCGATCACTCATATTGCTTGATCGAGCCACTAGCTCAATCGAGCTCCTAGATAACCTCAGGTTACACACAAGCTCGGTCGAGGGTTTGTTTGAATGCTTGATTGAGTTATATCTTTAAGCCCTCAAACAACTTGACCAAGGGCTCAAATATTGCTTGATTGAGCACTTAAAATGGCTCGATCGAGTTGTTGTTTTTCATCTAAAACAAGCCCTCTCCTTCCAAACAGTGTAACCTAACTTCATGCATAGACCCTAAGTGTTTCTTTAAATAAATGCAAGGAAGTTTTTTCATTACTTATATAGAAGGGATGTAAATGCTTGGATTTGCATTATTTATCTGTTAAAGTATATCACAATTTAAAACCTGTTGGATGAGAAAAGTCCAAAGGATTAGAATGTACTCTAGAGGTTCTTTAACCTTCCTTAATTTCTTCCACCACTAATAGATCTTTGAAACCTCAAGTGTTTATAAGGTTGTATATCCAAGTTTGACAATATAGAAAAATCTAATTTTGGCATGCATATTTTCAGAGTCCATAATTTGATAGATACCAGTTAAGCTATTCTTGGAAGCACACCATCCATTTCTTATCTTTTAAACTATACTCCTCTAACATAAGGTCTCACCCTTCTTAAATCTTGTTTTCCTCTCTTTTCTTCATCTTTGTCTATTTTTCCTACTTTTTCCTCGGACCTCCCTTCAATCTTAGCATCCTTATTTAATCAGCTTTGATCCTTATTTAATCCTTCATGCTTTTCATTCTTATTCTTATTATTTCTTGTTGGAGACTATATTTTGGATTAATAACATCAAATAATTTTATGGTCAACATTTCAAACCTACTAATAAGGTTCGTGTTTATATTTAATCTTCCCTCTTTAATCAAATTCTCTAACCCATATCAGAATCCTCAATTATCAGTAAATTATTATATTCAATACAATTTATTAAAAATTACCATTCCTTATTTATAATCTATCTTATAATAAATAAGTAGGGGATTCTCCTGATCAAAATAAGAATATTATTTTAATCTTTATATTTTTATATTAATCTCTATGAGATAATAATTTGACTTGATTCTTTTAAAGTTAAATTTCTCTAAGAGCAAACTGTATAAGATCAACTTTTGATCCTTTTTAATTTTGCCCATCTTGGGGTTTTTCATTTTCTAAATGTTTAATTCCAAATTTAAAATTTAATTAATTTGCATTATTTTATTTTTGAAATTATTAATATTTTAAATTTGAAATCGATTAATTTATCAAATAATTTTATTTGAATTAAGCTTTACCTTTTTAATTAACTAAAATTTATTTTAATTCAATAATTTATTAATTTTTAATTTTTTTAAAATTCAATTTTGACACTTTTTGTATATCAATTAATATTTTAATTTAAAGTTCATTTTTTTTTTTTTTTTTTTTTCCATGCGGATTCAATTTTAATCTACTAGACTTTAATAAATTATTCATATTGGGTCAATATTAATCATTCGGGCTTATCTTTCTCACCTTCCCTGACAACTATATTCATTCCCTAACAACTATGTTCATGCCTATCTTAATCTAACATTCTTTAATGGTAATATTCATGCCTTCTCTAAGTAACTAGGTCCAACACTTTTCACATCTTCTATCAAACATCTGGTCCCTAAAGATGGGTGAAGTGTTCACCTGAAACATTGGGCACACCAACGAATAGAATACATAGTTTTCTGGAAGTTATCAACAACATCTAATTTCGTTACAGACCCAAGAAATTTCATCATCTTCATCACTATGCCTTACATGTTCTATTTTAAAGTGAAAAATACTTTCTTCATTTGCTTATAGCATGATATAATAAGTTTTTATAGAAACTTTGGTTTCAAAAATTGTTTATTAGAAAAAATATGACCTCTTAATATCATCATCAAAACATATCTCGTAACTTTTCTTCTCCTCTTTTTTATCATCTAGCTTTCCAATAATTTTCTAATAAAAAATAGTTCTAACATAGCATCATTGTAATAGTTGAAAATTAAGTTATAGCTTAAATCTTTTTATACATACATCATAATAACTAGTATATACCTGAACGACCTATGTCCCTATAATGTCCCCATTTTTATTTCTCTCCATAGTACAACCAACGTGGATTTCCAGGGTAGGGGATGGCCAGGTCAGTCGAGCAGGTTTTTGTCATCAGAGGTTCCGATGGAGTTTTGAGGAGTTTTCATGGGGTCTGATGGCATTCACATGGCATGTTCATCATCATGAATAGTTCAACACATCTTGTTTTTGGTTCCACGACTTTTTGATAATTCCCATAAAATAAAGTTATTATTGGGATAACTTAATTAATTATGCTCGAGGTGGCATTCCGAGCATATTAATGGATGGAACACCCCAACGTAATAACTCGTTAGAATCGGAACGAGAAGATCTACAATATGGGGTGCTGAGAAGTGACTTCTAGTGGCCGAAGAGAGTATGGTGGATGATTTACCATTTTCCTGAGTTAAAAATGACTTTAATTAGTCATTTAATTAAGGAAAAATAATTAATTAGAGGAAATGGGCCAAAAGTGATTAAGTAAAATAAAATAAAATAAAATGGGTCACTTAAGATAAAGCCAATGGAGGAACTTCTAGAATAATAATAAAATAATAAAATAGGATGCTTCTAGAGGCTTGGAGATCTATCCATCAGATCTATAAAAAGAGGAGGAGAAGATCATTTGGGACATCTTGGTTTTGATATTGTTTCTTGTATGTGAGGTTGAGAACCTGTTTCTCTGCTCCAGCAGTAGCCCCAGGACGGAAACCATCGGGTGATTCAGTGAGAGTGGGCGAGCACCCATCTCTCCCTTGGTGAATCCATTTAGGGTTCACAGGTTGCAATGTGTTGGTTTTTCAGTTTGTTTCGAGGCCGATTGCGACATTATTGTAGATTCGTCTGAGACATTGATCTCAGCTATATGTTGTATTTTCATGTAAACACGAGTTCTTCTAATATAATAAAGCAGAGGATTTCCTGTACATTGTGTTATGAGATTGTAAAGCTTTATTTGCTTATTTTTACATGGAAATATTCTCTTAAATGTATGATAAATTTTATGTGAAGAGCTTGTTCCAAGTTTTTCTCACTTGGGACATTACAGTGGTATCAAAGCATCGAATTTGGCTCAGCCTGTGGGTTCGGGTTTTAAGTTCTCGAGGGTTTATTTTGGAAGTGCCAAAGTCATCCTTTGTTGCATAATTTTTATTTTTGTGCCAAGATTGTTGTTGCCAGTGTTTTTAAATGAATTTGATGGATTAAAGGGGTGAAGCATTGTGATATTAATTTATCTTATTTGGAGCAGCGTGTCGAGTTGGGGGGAGTAGGAAACTTGCACCAAATTAGGGCTTTTTGTATATTTTTTAATCTACCCAAAAGATTTCTGGGTTTTTCTGGGTTTCATGAGAGGAGTTCGTGGTTAGAATTTCAATTTTTTCTGGGTAGTATGAGGGCTGTAAATTAGTGTTCCTTCATCATTTCGTTTTACTAGTGAACTTGGTAATTCACACCACTTGGTGAGCTTGATCTTGGCTTGTATTTAAGCCAAACCATTTATGGGTTTTCATGGGTTTGGTGTGAGGAACCTTAGGTTAAATTTTCAGAATTTTTTGAGTAGCATTGAGGGAAAAAACACCAGTTCATCTTCAACAACAACAACATAATTTCTGGGCAGTGCGAATTAATTATTTGGGTTATTTTGTTGGGCCTTTGCAACAATAGTAAGGGGAGCTTGAAATTTTAAAATTTATTAGCTCATGGATGAGTCACTGAGGCATCTCGCAGCCCTTAGTGTTGACCCTATCGCCAGGAGAAATTTTATGAGAATATTTTTAGGAGGGTTCAGATTTGGGAGGAATGAGGAACCAAAGCAGAAGCAATCTCAAGAGCTCCCAAAGAAGAGCCAAAACCAAATGAGGAGAGAGAAAATATGCTTCACATGTCAAGGAGCATGGACACCAGATCACACATGTAAAACTGACAGAGAAGCAAAAACTAAAGAAGAGTGAGAATTGACAAAAAACTCAAGTCAACAAGGAAATGAAGGGCCCATGTTTGAACAGGAGCTACATGTAGAATGATTTAACTTGCATGAAAACACCTTTGAGGAGCATGAACAATTGCGTGATAGCAACCTACCTATGCCTCTATGTTTAATGATTGTAGATGGTGAGCAACAATTTGATTTCATGCATAAAGAATGTTGAAAAATGTGCAACAAGAAATACTAAATTTAGAATGTCCTAAAAATAGACCTGCTAAAAATAGCATGTCTAAAAATAGCAGTTTGGCCAATGAGGTCATTGGCCACATTAGGTGAGAGGCGAAACTGCTAAAAATAGAAAGTTCTAAAAATAGAATTTCTGGGTCCCTTCCTATTTGTAGCAGTCTCTAGTCTATCTATAGGAAGTAAAATTAATTTTGGTCTTAACAGTAGTTGGAAATATGAATTAATTAATTCAATTGAGTTAATTAGTTAAGGAAATTCAAATTTGAAGTCTTTGTGAGCATGCACATGATATCCTCCACTGATTAAGGGAATAAGTATGAGTTCTATAATGAGAGAATCAGTTGACTTAGTTCTAACTAGTCAAGTCCAGTTAGACTATTTTAACAAGTTGTTAAAATAATAAAATATAGTTTGTTAATGCTTGCATGCATGTGACAACTATTATTTTAGATAACTGAGAATTCACTCATGGATAACTGTTGCATGTCAGTTCTGTCAGAGACCCAGTTGAGATCAGATGAGGGACATTGTACTATCAGATGCTAGGATATTTCTAGTAAGTATTCCTTGCATGAGGAAGAATTCTATTTTTTTCTATGACTACGTAGGTGGACCTAAGGTGACATCATGTATGATTAGGCCAATTTTCAGCCTATATAATGAGGCCTAGGTAGTCCATGATTTTCATCTTCTGATTGAAGATCATCAGGATCTTTTGTTTACAGAGAGATCATGATAGTTATTGAGTTGATTCTTTTTGTATGTTGTTGAGGATCTACACTTGAATGATAATACATGGTTGGGGTTTTATGCTGGTGCTTTCCCCTGGATATATCTTGTGTTAAGTGTGATTATTTCTCTTGATCAGTTATGAATGTTTTTACTTGATGTTGCTCATGAATTCAACTATGCTTCTGCTTAATGTTTTGTAGAAGTAGAATAAGTATTATGCTTTAGGACATTATATATATCAGTTTGTTCTACAGGTGAAATTTCTACACTTTTCAGTGCTCATAGATTTTTTCAATGACTCTGCAACATTCTTCAAAGTGTCCACCTTTACCAATAACATCTTTTTCTCTTCAACCATATCTCTCACAAAGTGATATTGAACATGAAAATGCTTTGTCTTTGAATGATAAGCAGGGTTCTTTTCTAGGAAAATTTCACTTCAACTATCACAATAAATCGTTACAACTTGTTTTACCAACCTAATACTAAAGTCAATCTTTGTAACCAAACGGTTTCCTTACCTACATGGGTAGTTGCCATTTATTTAGCTTATGTAGTTAAAAGTGCCATTATAGATTGTCTTGTGCTCATCCAACTGGTTGTTCTTCCAAATATGTTAAACACATACCCACTTGTATATCTTCCACAATTCATATTTGTAGCCCATTTTTCATCATCAAAGCCATGCATGTTCAAAAATCTATCCAATCTTGGTCTTATTTGGTAGCATAATCCATAGTCAGTAGTGCCACACAAATGCTTGGAAATCCTCTTAATTGTCATCCAATGCTTCTTCCCTAGTTTTGACATATACCCACTCATTACTCTCACTGCATATGCAATGTCTGGCTCAGTACAAACAATTGCATACATCATACTTCCAACCGCACCGACATATGGAACACAGTACATGTTCTCTTCCTCTTCCTATATCTTGGGACAATGATTTGTAGATAACTTTACACATAGAGAAATAGGGACCTTTACTGGTTTACTTTCCTACATAATAAACCTCTATAATATTATCTTAACATACTTCTTTAAATTTATCAAAAGTTTCTTCTTTGCTTTATCTCTTTTAATTCCATGCCCAAAATGAAATCTGTAGCACCAATGTATTTCGTCTCAAATTTAGATGACATATGAGTTTCACATCCTAGATAATTTCCCTCTTATTTCCAATCAACAACATATTATCCACATATAAGACCAAATAAATAACACAATCACCAACTAATTTGAAATATATGCAGTGATCTAATTTACTCCTTATGAAGCCAAGTCCTAGTATATAAGTATCAAAATTTTGAGACCACATCTTTGATGATTGTTGTAACCCATACATGGACATTTTTAGCCCGCATACTAGCTCTTTCTTTCCTTTCACATCAAAACCTTATGGATTTTTATGTAGATTTCTTCTTCCAAATCCCTATGTAGGAATGTTGTCTTCACATCCATATATTATACTTCAAAATCAATAATAGCACCATTGGATATAAAAATTATAATAGAATATATCTTGGAAACAAGAGAAAATATATCACCAAAGTCAATTTCCTCTACCGGGGAATAACCCTTTGCTACTAACTAAGCTTTGTATTTCTCCACTATGTCTTCTGCATTCAACCTCTTTTAAAACACCCATTTTTTGACAATGGGATTTCGTCCACCCAATAAATCCACTAGATCCTAAGCCTCACTCTTTTCTGAGGATGCCATCTCTTCAACCATAACCTTTTTATAGATTTTTCCATCCGCTAAATCCACTGCCTCCCTAACAATTCTATGATGATCATCAATAATAAAATAGAAAAAATTGATACAAATCAAGTGGAGTATACCTTTTTGGATGCCTTTTGAACCAAATTCCTTAATACTAGATTATGTGTTTCTTCATCTCTGATTCATGTTCTTTTGTAGAGTTTGATTCATCATCCTTCATTTCAAACTCTATATTTTTTGGTTCTTTATCCATACGTAGGAATTTCTGTTTGACAACATCTCCACTATACAAAACCTTATTATTTTATGATTTTTAAAACTTAAAACCTTTTAGACCATCTTTATATCCATTAAAGATACACTTTTCAACTTTCTTATCCAGATTACTCCTATTCTCCTTTGGAACATGTACATAAGAATCACAACCAAATACCCAAAGAAATCTAAGAGAATGTTGCTTACCATTCCATACCTCATGTGGAGTCTTGTCATCGAATGTTGATGAGGGTGATCTATTCACTAGATAACATGCAATTTCCACTATCTCTGCCTATAATTCTTTCCCTAACTCAACACCACTGAGCATGCTCCTTGCTTTCTCCATCATTGTCTTGTTCATATTTTTTGCAACTCCATTTTTTCGAGGTGTGTATGGATTAGTCTTATGCCTTGCTATATCGCTCTTCTTATAGAATTCTTCGAATTCATTCACACATAATTTTCCACCATTATCTGTCCTTAGTGCCTTAATGTTCTTATATGTTTCATTTTCCACAAGAACCTTAAACTCTTTGAACCTGCCAAAAACTTTAGATTTATTCTTGAGGAAATAAATCGATGTATTCCTCGAGAAGTCATCTATAAATGAGACATATTACAAAAATTTACCCAATGATGGAACTGATACAAGTCTAAACGCATCGTTTTGCACCAATTGTAATATTCCCTCCGACCTTTTAGAACCAAAGGATAATCTTATCTAATTCTTCTTTCCATATAAAATATGCTCATATAAATCGAAATCTAGAGTGCAGTTAGATACCTTATACCATACAATTACTATGTAGTACTCAAAGGCACTTCTCTTTGATATGTCCCCATATTTGATGCCACAACATAGCCTTTTCTCCAGAAGTTGTAGGAGCATTTCCTTCTTCTACTCCACTCTTAGGGAGAATAGAACTATTGCACTTGTAATGTTCCCAACCTCCAACTGGGTAACACTATGTCACCACAACCATTGATTTCTCATATTCACGAGGAAACACATAAAATATAATATGTTTATCAAACCCAAATATAACCATGTCACCTAGGCATTATCCCTAGCTCATAATCCATTGAAACATGCATAAGTAATACAAAATTCGTACAATGTTTATAGGAATAAACATTCATATGTTAACTAAGGTTTATATGTCCAGTAATTCAAAGTTAGGCATGGCATTTATATCCAATACAAAAAGCATAATCATTAGCAACATTTAAGCATGGCATAAGAGCATTAATGCACATTGGATAATTTGTAAATTTAGAACCCCAGGTAGGGTTTACAACTAAATAAATCATATATACAACACATAGCACACACAGGATGCTACACATACCCATTTTATGGTTTAAGCAATGAAATTCACTGTTACATAAAAATGTTCACATAATTATATCATTGATATTCAATGTGGCACGTAAAACTATCAAACTAGACTATGGTTTTCAACACAAATAATCATTTCACATAGAACATAAGATATGATTATTATCTGTAAAAGCAACATTGAGATACAAAATCTCTGCGCTTTGTCCCTGCCATAGACCATGTGTTTCGATAATTTCAACCATAGGTCACCCCCGAACCAAGGTTGAAACTTGATGGCTAATGGTAACCACAAATATCCATAAATCCATGGCTAAGGTGCTAACCCAATGATTATTTTGTCTAGGGATCTAGACACCCTCCAGGCTAACCGCCAAGGTGCCAACCCATAGTCATGATGCTTCAAGGCTCCAAGCACCCTCCAAACTATCAAACTGACACAACTCCAAACTGGTCCAGAACCCAAGCTCAAGACTCACCAAGTGCTTTCTATGGATTGAAATCCAAATCTATCATCCCCCTCAGAGCGATGATCATCATCATAATCATAATCATAATGAAAAATAATTCTAGTGGTGAATATCTATATCTATTGTATATCTATATTATATCTATATATATTATATCTATATATATAATCTATATCTATATTATATCTATATCTTTATCTTATATATATATATATAATATATATTATTATTATATATATATATATATTATATATATATATATATATATATTATATATATATATATATACTTTTCCCACTACATGACTCTCCTGAAGCCACGTGGGCCCTAGGCACCTTTCTCTTTGACATCTGTCACCAACACTTTGTTTCCCATCACTGTGGAGTGGAAATCCCCCCATACTCTTACCATGGAGTGGGTTCCTTAGTTAGTCTCTTTTTATTATTATTAAAATATTTACAAATTCATTATATTACAGTCCAGCCCCTCTAGCCACTTAACCAAGATTGACACGTAGGCCTAGGCACTCTTGCCTCGCCATATATTTAAAATATCTATATGGGTACACATGCCACATATCATAAACACATAGGCATGCAGGTTGACATTAAACATCCAACTCATTCACCTAATAATAAGTACATATATTTACATCATAAACGGGTGGGGGTATTACAACACCCATTACTAACAGTGCTTCCCAATAGCTTATACAAAGTTCCAATCCGAATTGCCCTCAACAATACCATTTTTCCTTGAAGCATCCTACAAGTATCTTTTCAAACACTATTTTTTCACATGCATCTCTCATCTTCCTTACAAGAGTACAATTTATAGCTAACCTTAAGAAGCAAAAAACATCTGGGAGTGTTCTAATCCTTTGACCCATGAGATTCAAATTGAATTTTCCTCATCCTATGATTATGGTTGTTGAGTCATCTCCTAAGAAAACATTAACACCATTGAATCTTTCATACTCACAAAACCACTCCTTGTGAGAAGCCATATGAAAGAACACATGTGTCAACTAACCATGCCTGATGATCTATGTGTACACTTGAAGAAGCCAAGTACACTTCTCCTCCTTCATCTGAGGAGTTTTTTTCTTCAACAAAGGGAGCATCTTTAGATCCCTTGCCTTTCTCAAGAGTTTTAGATGCATTTGAAGAAGCCAAGTACACATCCCCTCCTTCATCTGAGGAGGTTTATGCTTTAGCATAAGGAGCATATTTAGATCCCTTCCCTTTCTTAGGAATTTTAGATTTGTAATATTTCTTGTACTGACCTTCTTTTCCACATCTCCAACATTCTTTTATGAAATACCGTGGAGATTTATATCCTTCCTCTAGATTTATATCTTCCACTTGACGAATTATTTATATTTCTATTATGGGAGCGTCCTCTTATAGAAAAGGAATCTCCATTGGATTTCTTTTCTTTTCTGTCTCATCTCCTTTAATAATAAAGAAAAAGGTTATTCCATCCTTTTAATTGAATTTCCTAGCTGAACTTCAATTGTCAACATGTTATCTCTAAAATATCCATAGGTGAGACAAACCTATTATTCTAACAAGTTCTAATGTCTATCACTGTTTTACATCCTTTGCCAAAGGGGTTTTTTGAAAGAGGTTGTTTTCCTCTTACCTATGATTTTTGTGAATACCTTTTTCATCATAGAGAGAGATTTGAAGTGATTTTTTTTTTTTAATAAAAAAATTATCAATATTACCATTTTTTAATATCATAATTAATCAATTTATTTGAATCCTTGAGAAATTATGAATCTTTCTTTTAAAAAGAGAATTGGATGGTTAATATAAGGATTTTCTCAAGGACTATATCTATATTGAAAGTTATCATCATGGGTTAGTTACTATCTTTATTTATGTCATATTATCAACTTTATTTAAGAAATTAATAGGGGATATAACATAATGCACATCATTTATACCCTTCCCATAAATCAACGTCAAAGGTGGGATCTCTGTTATCAGTCCAATCCATGACAAAGGATCAAGGAATGGAAAAATGTCATCCTAAAAAACTCAATGAGTTATGAATTTGTTTTAATATCTTCATAATTTCCTTTGCATTAAGGGAAAGATTAAAATCATTTTAATTGATGGATTGCATCAAAATTAATAATGGGAAAACATTAAATTGAAAAAAGCCAAATATCCCATTATACTTTTAAAATAAAAATAAACTATCTACTTTAAAAAATAATTAATTACAAAATTATACTTTTGATAAAAAAAGAACTTTAAGAAACAATGTAGTGTACAGGAAAGAAAATTTTATCCTTCCCCTTGGAAATGATACTAAATTGTAGAGATTAATTACAAGTGGTCCTATACTACTCATTTTAATTACAAGGGTCCCTATGCTACTCTTTACTGGTTGAAGACTAACTTCTTATCTTAAATCTTAGAAGGCCATTTAATTGATTAATAGATGTTTTTTTTCATTTTATTTTAAGAGGTTCCATTATCAAATTATTTTGAATTAATATGAAAAGGAAGTTGTATACCTTATCTTCATTTTTTTTTGTACCTAATGCACCTATGAGGAATAAATCTATGAAATATTTAGATAAATCATTTTAATATATATATATATAATATATATTATATAATAAATTATATTATTTTATTAATATATATATAAAATAGCATTTGAACCAAAAGGGCGAAAAGACATGCCAATAGAAGTGTAGATGAGTGTAGAATGACACAAAGGTAGCATTGTAGGAAACAAGGATGTGGACATGGAAGGCATGAGGAATCAAGATGCAAGAAGTGGGGAGAATGTGAAGGAATTGATAAAGTATAGGGTTGCGTGTGGAACATGGACATCACTTTTTCTATTGAGTTGATGCAAATGGAAAGATAATTCAAATTCAATTATTGAAACTCTACATTTTATAGATAGAATAATTCAATTCACCTAAGATTTAGGATTAGTTAGTATTTTTTATACAAATTCCATGCTTATTAGTCAAAAATTCAAAGAGATCAAATTGTTGAATGAAAGACCCCCTTGAGTCTCATAGACTAATTTGGTGTCTAGCTTGGTCATGGACTTAAAACTATATTATTAATGCATAGCTTGGGTGGGCCTACTAATTAAGAACATGTGTTTCCTCCTGAAAGATCACAGGTTCAAATTCAATGAGAAGAGTATATACATGGGGGCTTCACCGGGGAGCAATATCATACCATGTGGGTTCATATTGGGGGATATATATTGAGAAGAAAATGACATAAACTATTGGGGGATATAGGGGGTAAAGTATTTTTATATTGGCAAGTATAAAAAATGGCGCTCAAAGTTAATGAAAAAATATAAAGGGGTATAAAAAATGTTAATGAAAAAATGGATACCTACAATATATAGTGAACATAGGGGTTTTTTAAATTGGGAAGGTGTATTGGGTTCATATTGGTAGGGGGTTAAATAATGTGATTTTTAGAGGTATTTTCCAATATGTAGTCATATTAGGGGTATTGTTTAGTATGCTACAAACACATGTTATATGTCATAGGTTCATTGACTGAAGCCCCCATGAGTATATATATCTTCATAAACTTTGGAATTCATTTTCTTAGACAAAAGAGATTCCTTATCCTATGAATAAAATGGTTATATATAATTGTACCAAATATATTAAATTTATCTAAAATTACGAAGTATAAAATAAAAAAATAGATGATAAATATTTCTACAAGCATATGTCTTCCCAATAGTCTTCCCAATGTTATTAGGTTATGATATAATGTAAATGAAAATAAGATACACTGATACAATGACATAAGATATAATGTAAACCATATGTGAGATGCAATGCTTATTGGATACATGGCATGTAGAAGACATAAATGTTGTATATACCAATTACATAGAGTTGTTATATATATATATAATATATTATATAGTATATATATATATATATATATATTATATATATATGAAAATATTAATTGTTAACGCATTGAATGATTTACCAGCCCAAACACACCTTCATAGTATATTTGAAATGTTACAATTTTGGCACTATGATATTATAATGTGAGGAACTACCATAAAACATATGGGGCTAGATTAAATTGGAGAATCTTGATTGCAAAAACCAGAAAGTATATACAGTGATAGGTTCAGTGCCAATGTACAAGTCTACATGGGTATTAATGCCTTGTATATATGAAACTCTCCGGAAAGACCAAATTATAAACACTTTGTAGTGATAAATTGGATAAAAAGACTTGGTGATACATTTGATAAAATTATGTTTTTTCATTTACTTAAGTTTAATTTCTAAACAATTTCTAGTCAGAAATTTGGATAAATAAAACTTAATTATAAATTGGCTAAGATTTAGTTTTTTCATTTACTTGGGTTCAATTCTAAGGGATATGTTTGGCTTATTGTTACAAGATTCAAGGTTAAGGCAATCTATGGAATAAATTCCACTCCACTCTGGTTAGGACATCTCTACTCTTGCTAAGTTAGTGGTATATCTATCTTGCTGGTTGTTGGATATACTTTTGGTGTTATAGTGGAAGCTAAAAGATTTAATACCGGGCCTTACCCAAATTACTCCTACGGATTGCCAATTCACCATGATAAAAATAAATAAATAAATGTAAATGGATGGAAATCATTAATTTATCTGGCTTGCAAGCTATTAGATATACTATTGGTATTATAGTGGTGGCTGAAAGATTTTATCCTGGACCTTACCTTGATTACTCCAACAAATCAATGATTCACCATAAACAAAAAAAATAAAATTAAAACAAAAATGGATGGAAAACATCTTTTCTGGACATAGTTGAAGCCACAAGAGTCATCTCAGACTATATTGATTCACAATGGAGAGAGCACATATTTTTTGGGTATAGTTGAAGTCACAAGAGTCAACTCATATATCATGAAGTCCTATATTGATTCACAATGGAGAGAGTAACTACTTCAATACTTCAAGTTGATCAATGTGCGTGCTTATGTGGCGACTTCTAATCCATTTGGAAACTTAGGTAAGCAAGGAAGAAGGGTTTGAGTGATAGAATCCAACAAAACTAACTCCTTCATAGCTAATTTTAAGTTGAGACCACTTGTGGCCTGATCTCAGTTATGCACTCAGCAATGTCCAAACTGCTATTATATTTTGAAAATAATTATATTGGATTTAATTAGTCTATGGCTCTAGTGAAGTGTCCAACAATTGTTGTGATCATCTCTAAGTTTGGGTTTTGTCTATGGGCATCAACACTTTTGGTTAATAATATTTTTCTGATACTAATACACATAGAAACAGAAGGATTGGTCATACAAGTATTCACTGAAGCAAGGACTAATGACATGCAAAAACATAATGTTTAGCACCCCATTAATTTTCTAGAAATATCTCTGTTAATAATAGCTATTTGAGATAAAAGAAGCATTATTGATAGATTAAGTAGGCATTCTAAAATCAGAAGGTTAGAAATAGGAACAACCTCTAGGTAGTCTATGACTGAGGCATTCTGTGAAAGTAAATAGTCTATGGATTCTTCCAAGTGTCCAATAATTGTTGTTATCGTGCCTAAGTTTGGGTTCTACCTGTTACCTCTAGGTAGTCTATGACTGAGGCATTCTGTGAAAGTAAATAGTCTATGGATTCTTCCAAGTGTCCAATAATTGTTGTTATCGTGCCTAAGTTTGGGTTCTACCTGTTACCTTTAGCACATTTGGCTAAAATATTTTTCCGATGTTGATATAAATAGAAACAGAAACATAAATGTTCATTGAAGCAAGACATAATGACATATGAAAGAAGAATATTGTGCACTCAATGAAATCTACAAAAAGAATTACATTGATATTATCTCTTTGAAATTAAAATCGAACATTCTAATAGATTAAAAAACCAATCTACTATGAAAATGTCAAAAATAAAACAACCTCTTCACTTTCATCTAGTTTATGGCTTTGTCCAACAATTCCTGTGATTGTGCCTAAGTTTGGATTCTTCCTATGGGCATCAACACTTCTGGTTAAAATATTTTTATGATATTAATATAAATCGAAACAATAGGATTCATCACAAAAGTGTTTGTTGAAGCAAAAAATAATGACATGTGAAACCATAATATTGTGCACTCCATGAAATATATAAAAAGAGCACCATTGATAACAGTTCCTTGACCTTAAAAAAATGATTATTAATAGATTAAGTAGACATTCTAAAATGAATAGGTTATAAAGGAAAACAACCTCTTCGTTCTCATCTAGTCTCTTCAAACCTCTTTTGGAAAGGTATGGTTAAAAGGAGTCAGTATGATTGCCTAATCACAACCAAACATGGCTCACAAAAACATTTATTGTAAAACGATCATGTGCCTTTCACATCAAATAAAGGAAGTTGAATATCCTTCACTTTCCATAGAGAAAATTCTCATATTATGAGCATAGTTGACTAACTCTTCGAGCTTGAACCATAGGTTGATGTCATTTTTTTGTTGTTTTTGGCCCATCACTTCCATGAATGATTTTCTTGGAAGAAATGCACCCTTAGAGAAAGACCAAAATTGACATTGCTATGCAAACTTATGATTTTTATTTTACCATATGCTACATTTCAAGAAGCTATAACTACTGATTACTTTTGAACCCAAGTTCCACCCCTGGAAAACATACCTTCCAACAATTATGGCAAGGTCACATCGAATGGTGCCAGGTTTTGAATTTTGCAATTCACTTGCACCTATGAGTTTGCGTTTGTACTTGATGAATCAATGGGATTCCAATATCTAGAGAAATAGTCATTTCATTAATAATCAATGCCATAAGTCTTTATAGAAAATCCATACCCAAAAAGGAAATTTAGTCTCACAAAAACAAGTTGAAATGTCAACTCCATCAACAAAACAACTGATAATCAGTGATGGAAGTAGAAGACTTGAGTGGACTTACCATTGCAATAACAGGACCAGCACTGAGGAATTCACAAAGACCATTGAAAATGGTATTTCTTTCAAATCTTAATAATGTTGATCAACAAATTCCTTTGATGGAATAGCCAACTTGATCGCAACAAGTTTGTAACCCTAGTTCTCAAAACGAGAATTTTTTTCTTCTGAAATCTACAATATAAAATTGTGTGGTGGGCACTGATAACTAGGATCAGACATAATTAGTAACTAGAATCACTACTTAAAAACAAAGAAGTTACTTACCTGTCCTCTTTGTACACCACCAGGTTTCATGGCAATAAAAGTTTGTTCAAACTATCTTTTTTTTTGCTAATGCAAGAGTCGTACCTTCTATTCAAAATAATAAAAAAAGATTAATTACATAAATTATAGCCCACCCAAAGGAAACTGGGGACATAGAATTAACTATCCCCCCCCAGGGTAAGGGGCAACGAACCAAAGGCTCAACAGTTGTGCCAAAGGTACACTCCCCTGTCAAAAGGTCCTTTACAAAACATAAGCAATTGAATTGTTACAACGGAACGAAAGGAAAATATTCAAGATGGAACTAGAACCAGACCCTAAAAGAAACTAAACCCCAAACTATTCAGATTTCGGGTCCGCAAAGGGGAATAAACAATGCCTATGTGATCTGCCTGAAATTCCCTGCTTCCCACCACGAAGCAGACCAACATAGACGATAGCAAAGAGACATACCTCAGACTCGGCCCCACCAACATGAATAATGCATCTAGGCCGTTAATCTTCCTCATGAGATCCAATGGTTGAGGAACATATTAGAAGGAAAAGAAGCTCAGAGAATACCCGTCCGATGAGGGTGGTATGTTGCATGTTGAGTGGCATCGGGCTCCAATCAGTGAAACCATTTTCGTTGTTGAGAGCTTCTGATAATCCGTAAATCACCTTGCCGGCAGTATTGACACTAAAGGTTGTTATGAGGAAAGTTTCGAGTCCGCTGAGGAAGCAAAGATTCTGGCCTGAACCCATCGAACTGTAATTGGAATCCCCACCCTTGATCCTCAGACGCTTGATCCAACTTATGAGAGGAGTCTTCTTTTAAAGAAAACCAGGAGGGATTCCCGCCGTCCGAGCACCCGAAGACCTGTAGACCAACCACAACGGTACTGTATTCATTGCCAACAATTATGTACCTATGGTGGGAGTCTCTTGTACCTTCTAACTGAAGGCTCTTCACCCCCTCTTCCTAATAAGCAAAACTGAGATGATCTGTATTAGGAGAAAGTTTAGCAAAGATCCACAAGCAGCCAATCAACTTCCACCCAAGAAATCTATGTCTGAGCTGTTCAAGACTGATAAAGCTAACAAAGGCCTACGTACCGCTTTCAAAATTACCTCTGGAAAACCACTTCATATTAAATATGTATTGACTAAACCCATCCTCTACTACTGTTGACATTCTCTGTGTTGATATATCTCTCGATCCTCATTCGCCTGGTTGAGACAGTCATCCCTCAATCTTCCCTATGGAACCTCTTTCCATCTATATTTATTACTGTTGTTAGTGCAGAGAGCCCCTTTATTGGCAAGTGTGTCTGCCAATTTGTTAGTTGTCCTACGCACATGTGTGAAACTTAAGGTTCTCATGTTCTGAAGGTGGAGATGAATTCTTTGGTAAACTTGAAGTAGCCTCCAGTGTCTTGAGACCTTTTCCAGAGCCGAACCACAATAGAATCTTTTGATCGAATTGATGATCAGCTCAGAATCAACTTCAATTATGATATTCTGAAGATTGTCGTGCTTTAGGATTTCTAAACATTGCTCAAGTGCCATTAGTTCCGCCATATTTTTTGTGGCTCTTCCAAAATTGAAATGAAAAATGTATTGTATGCAGCCCTTTTCATCCCTTAACACACCACCATAACCAACTATACCCGGATTTCCTTTTGAGGCCCTGTCTATGTTACAATTCATAAATCCCTGAGGGGGAGGATGCCAGAAGTCTTTCTCAGTGACCGGTTGATTTACCATCTTGTTCTTGCCCTGAGGAATAAGCCCCTCCATGCCCAACTGAAGAAGTATCTGCATATCAGTGTTTGAAGGGGGATTTTTAGGGGGTGTTTTCATTAAAGTTTTGACTGTCTCCTTAAGCTATCTTAAGATTTGATCCATGATGCTCTGGGAGGAATTTTTTATACTTTTGAAGATTCTATTGTTGCGCCCTTTCTAGACATTCCATATTAGGAAGCTTAGAGTTAAAGCCCAAGCTCTGTTTATCGTTTCATAATTAGAGAAGTCTCTCCTCCAGTTGCTAAGGGTATTGGTAATGATTCCTCTTTCCCTATCTGTTTGTCTGAAAATTAGAGCAATGACATCCCATAGCATGGAGGTAAAAATGCAGGTGTTGAGGAGGTGCTCCATTGTCTCCTCTTGTGACTCACATAGCTGGGATCTGGATGGTCCCAAAACACCCCTCTTCCGGATGTTCTCCCAAGTCAAAATTTTCTTATGATGTACCAGCCACATGAACAATTTGATTTTCATCCATCCTTGGTTCTTTTAGAGATTCTTCCAAACCCAATCCAGTTTTGCATAATCAAGCTCAAGGGCTATGCGCTTTGCCTCTTTAAGGTTAAAGGTGCCTTCATTGTTATTGCCCCAACTAAGTTGATCATGATCAGCTAATATTAGTATCTTTCTTTGATCCAAAATTGCTATTAGAGCATCAGCCTTTTCTTTCAAGGGGCTATTATCCCTGTATTCCATTTTCTTCCAGGTTCTCCATTTTCCTTCACTATTTGTATGATCCCAAAAATATTTTACCCAGAGTAACCCTTTGGTATCAGTATCATTCTTGAGATCAACAAAGTCCTCTCTTAACAGTTTAGGTTCCTGTTGCCATTTATCCTCCCAAAACCATGTCAGGTTTCCCGCTTTAATTTCCCAGAAGCTGTTCTTTTGAACTATGCCTCTATTCTCCCAAGCTTTATTCCAAATGTGGGAGCCTTTTGTGATGCCAGACATTCTTATGTAGTCCTCTTTTTGCCAATTACTTGCATATTTCTCTTTCCAAATTTGAGCCGACGGAGCCTCTGAATCTTGTATCCATCTCCACCATAATTTTGCCCCTAAAATTTATTTAGCACTTCAGGATCATCTAGTCCAAGACCCCCATGGTTTTTAGGCTTACAATTTTTTTCCCAGACAACCAAGGCCCATTTTTTCCTTTCCTCCCCTTTACCCCAAAGAAAATCTCTTTGGATATTTCTACATATTTGCATAATTCCTTTTGGAATGGGAAGGGCTGAAAACATGAAGATGGGGATGGTTTGGAGGACAACTTTAGTGGGAACCAGCCGACCTGCCAAGTTCAAAGATTTGATTGTCGATTTTCGAGTCTTCTCCTGCAGCTTATTAATCATAGGCTCCCAAATAGCCTTGTTCAGAGGTTTTTCTGTTAGTGGTACTCCCAAATATTTGGAAGGTAGCATATCTCTTTGAAAGCCCTGAATTTTGGAGATATTCCACTGAATATCAATGTTAGTATTGAAAAAGAAAATCTTTGATTTGGAGAGGCTTACCTCTGTACCTGCCGGCATAGCAAAGTCACTCAGGATTTGTTTATAAGCTAGTGCTTCTTTGACCGTGGGAATGCCCTGTAGCATGGTATCGTCTAAAAATTGTTGATGGGTCAAAGGCTGCTCGTTCTCAGAAATTTTGAGGCCCTGTATCTTACCTGCATCTTTAGCAGACTTGATGGATCATCCTAGTACTTCCATCATGAGAATAAAGAGAAAGGGGGAGAGAGGATCACCCTGCCTGACGCCTCTTGATGGTTTGAAGGTCTTAGATGGAGAACCATTAACCAAAATTGAAAAACTAGAGGAAGTCACCATGGCCATTACCCATCTTACCCAATTGTGGTCAAATCCAAAGGCTAGAAGGACCTTCCTAATATAGGTCCAATTTAACTTATCATAAGCCTTTTCTAGGTCCAATTGCATAATCATTCCCGCCTGCCTTTTACTCATCAATGAATGAACCACCTCATGCACTTGAATGATATTGTTGAGAATTTGTTTGACCTCCACATATCCCCTTTGCTCCACCGAAACTAGAGTAAGAAGAAGGGGTTTAAGTCTGTTGGCAATTATTTTGGATATTATCTTATACACCACATTGCACAAAGCTATAGGTCTGAATCTGTCTGGAGTCATAGTATTGTCCTGTTTGGGAATCAAGGAGAGGAAGGATGTATTGAGCACCTCCAATATAGTTCTATTATTTCTGGAATCCTCCACCACATCCAGAATATCTTGCTTGACAATATCCCAACATGCTTTAAAGAAATCTACATTGAAACCATTTGGGCCTGACGCTTTTCCATTCTACATTTCTTTGATGACTTCACTAACCTCCATTTCACTCACCGACCTATTAAGATTGTAATTATCTTCTCTAGATACCAGCTTAGGAATGTGTTTTGTGAAGTCCCTGATAAATTGTGAAATATCTAAGATAGGTTCCTTTGCTATGCTTTGAAAATGTTGAACCAACACAACTTCTATTTCTTTATGTATGTTGAGAAGTTGGCCTCTGGAGTCCTTGATCGTCGAGATCCTGTTATGAGACCTGTGCTCCATTGTAGATCTGTGGAAAAACCTTGTGTTATGCTCCCCTTGTTTTAGCCATTGAACTCTTGATTTTTGTTTCCAAAATATTTCCTCTTGTTTACATAAGTCCTCCCAGTCCTGTTGATATCTGTTGGCTTGTTCATTTCTTTCCCCATCAAAGCCATCTATGATAAGGGTTTGGTTAATTTCCCGCATCTTTCTTTCAACAACTTTTTTTGCTTCAAAAATATTACCAAACTCATTCTTAGTCCAATCTTTGAGCTTGAGCTTGATGTGTCTCAATCTTTTGTGTAATAGAAATATTCTCATTCCCTGGATCTGTAGAAATTCTTTCCACCATTTTTCGATGCTGCTAATAAATTCTGGATGGGTGAGCCAAATATTTTCAAATCTAAAAGGTCTGTTCTTTCGGGTTCCAATTCCAGTAGCCTGAAATTGAACAGGCCAATGGTCTGAGCCACCAAAGGGGAGAATTATCGCTATCATATCAAGGCTTGTGAGCATGAGGTCCTCTAATATAATGAACCTGTATAACTTTGAGGCTACTTGAGACTCTCATCCTCTTTTGTTGTTCCAGGTAAAGAGGCCATTACTTGTATATGTGTCAACTAGCTTCATGTTGTCTATAAACTTTTGTAATGCTATAGAGTCTTTGCTTATAGTTCCTGTCCCACCTTTTTTTTTTTGATAGGGATTTGATCATGTTAAAGTCCCCGCCTAGAATCTAAGGTATTCTGGAATGTATATATCTTAGATCCTCTAGAGAAGTGAGTAGCTTGAGTTTGTCATCAGGTCTCTAAGGGCCATAAACATTTATGATTAGATAAATCTCCCTGTCACCCACAAGCTGAATAACCACTGATAAACAATTCCTAGATGCCTTTGCATCCACTATGCCAATCTTTTGGGGGTTCCAAAGTGTAAGAATGCCTCCTGTTGTTTTGTCTACCTTGAATTCTAGAAATTCATATCTATTGAGCCATTTGCTATGTATTTCTCTTATTTTTTGAATTGAATATTTAGTTTCCTGGATAAAAATCATATCAGGAGTTTCTTGTTTCATTCTGTTGTTAAGAATCCTTTGTTTCCTTTTACTTCCTAGACCTCTAATATTCCAAGATGTGAGCTTCATTAAGACAAATTTGTAAAGGAGTAGTTGGTTAGATCTTTCATCTTACCTGAATTTATCATCATTTTTCCACATTAAACAATAGCTCATTTTGTTTTTTTCTCCCCCTTTTCCGTCCTGGGTTTCTGGGAGCAAGTCCTGATGTGGTTTTCAAGATTTTCACCCCTTCATTGTCTTGCCTTTCGAGGTTTCTTTTCCCTCCCATCCTTTTAGCCTGAGTTATCCATAGAAACAGCTGCTACACTCTATTAAATGCCTCTTGAGGTAGTGTATCAATACCTTCCATGGTCTCCTGTTTCAATAATCTTTCCAACTCTAGGTTTTCTCTTTTGAGAATATCCTACAGTTCATGATCATTCGTTTCCACCTCACTCGGGGTCATTTCTTGGTCCATTTCCAGTTCCATATTGCTCAACATTGTCCCATTTTGCTGGTTAATGTCCTGTATCCTCTCACTATTTTCTTCCCTTTCCTACTCCCCTGGGCTATCCTCCATGGCCTGATCTACCTTTGTCTCCTCTTCCTCTACTTCTAGTATTTTGTACCTATTCGGACTTGCCTGTTGCTCCTCTGTGTGGTTTTTTTTTCAACCTTTTACCTCCTTTTCCTCTACTTCCCACTTTATGAAATCTTTCAGTTTCTTTCCCTACTGTAACTTTACTTTTTCTCTCTGTTTTGTTGAGAGGGCAGTCTCTGAAGAGATGCCCATGTTCATGGCATTTGCGACATCTAAAAGGAATATGTTCATAATCTACTGTTTGCACCCATTCTTCATAAAAAACTTCTAGGATCACCTCATCCGGTAGAGCTCCAGAGAGATCCATCTCCACACATATACGGGCAAAGGAGGTGTACTTTCCCCTTCTGGTTTCCTAAGATATTTTAACAAAACGCCCTAATTTATTTCCTATTGCTGATAAAAATTTTGGTTGCCAGTCATCTAGAGGTAAAGTGTAGAGTTGTACCCAAACCAGGACCGAAGTAAAAATCTCGCACTCCTGGACAAAATTCATCATCCAAGGCCTCATATAGAGGCTTGTAGCTGCATAGAAGTAGGGCCCTCCTTCAAATAAATTGTCTTTATCCTCGATGCTAGTGAAGACTACAGTAAAGAAAACCTTTGACCCAAGATGTAGGTCTATATCCCCTTTAGGTTTCTAGTGATATTTAATCCACACCTGCAGCGCCTTCTCTGTGGGCCATAACCCCATGAACTTCCAAATGATAGCATAAGTCCTCATGTGATCCCTATGTGCCTGCAGTGCTGGATCACTTAATACCACTCTGGGTATGACCGCGGTCTTAGGCTTACATGGACCCTTTTGTTTTTTGTTTTTTGTTTCCTGTTTCTTGTCCTCTTCCTATTTTTCTCTTCTTCTATCTTCCTCCCTTTTTTTATTTTGCTGTTGTGTAACTTTGATGTTCTGTTTTCCTTCTCCTGAAAGTCTTTTTTCACTCTCCAGTGGTTTCTTGCCTTGGATGGAGATTGCGTGACTGTAGGAGGGAGTAGAGCTCCCCCCTTTACACCCCTCCATGGCGTTCAACGCCTGAATAATTTTTGTAAACCCTAGGTTTTACCAGTCGTCGCTCTTGATCTCCGACTTCGATTGTCTATATAAAGTTGAAAACCAAAATTTTTTTCAAGCTATCATCCACAACCAAGAAATGCATTAAAATTCGTGACTTGGTCCACCTCCTTAGGAGTATGATACTATGTGATTGATATGGATACTTTAAAAAGATGATAGTTTCCAAAGCCAACCCATCAGCTAACAATTCCATTGCATAAATATATTCCAAATACCTAACGTTCTAAGCATGTTCCGATATAATGTTTAACGTTGTCTAGCATATAAATATTACTTTAAGGACAAACTCTTTGAGCAATGCCTAAAATTGGATTTTTTTAAACAATTATAAAACCAAGACTACTTCAACTAAACATCATTGAGTCTTCTAGCTCATCTGTAAAAATATACCTTCTTCGCGCACTTTTTTCTCTAACTTTGTACGATTCTTGAGAAATATCACAAATCCAACCACTAAGTGTAAAAAAATGCAAAAGGGCATGTCACTTATAATAAATGAAACAATTCACTTGCTCACAACTAATGCATGTATTTTAATAACATCAATTGCAATAACAGTGATTGGACACAAATATTCTAAACATAGGGTAGTAATAAAGAACTAACAAAGCTAAACCAGTCCCCTCAAAAACCTCAACAATAAACTTTACACGACTCTTGCCTAGCATTCAATTGAATAGGTTTTCACAAAGGCAAGTTTTGACTCCAAGACCAAAACATATGGACCATGAAAGTCTGCAAGTGACAATTGAGCATTACAAGAAGAAAAATTTGAACAACCAAATCAAGGTATAGGTATGAACACAGATATGATTCCCCACCTTATGAGCCACCAATTTGTTGAAGGGCATTCACAAAGTTCATTTGCAGCTCAGGCAACCAACACCTCCTAGTCTTTCTTGTTGGTTTGAGCAGTTGATAAAGCAAGAAAGAAATGAAAAACTGAATGGGAACTAAACATAAATTACACAAGTAATACACAATGTTTACATGGTAAAACCTTGACAGGGTGTCAAGGAAACATCCACGGGGCAAGGGATTGGATTTTCTATTAAATCAATAATGATTCTCCTTGATTACAATAGTTCAGGAATTCATCATTTTATAAGAGACTCCTCTGTTACATAATTGTTGTTTCGATATAAAACCAACTTGGCAGTAAATACAATTTTTACACATATTTACACAATTAGTTGTCAAATTCCAACAAACTCCACCTTGACAACAATTTTCCTAATCCCTTGCCCATGCCCATTCATCATCTCTTCTGCAAGCCAAGAGAAGTTAAACACCACTGCATATTCTCTACTGTTACTGGCTTCGTGAATATGTCTTCACAATTCTCTCGTGTATGGACCTTCTTGAGAGCTACTTTTTCACCATCGATCACATGTCTCAGAAAATGATACCTTACATCAATGTGCTTGGTCTTTCTATGATAAGCTAGATTTGTAGCCAACTGAATAACACTCTGACTGTCACAGAGTACATTCAATTTCTCATGTGTCCTTCAAATCTCATCAAGTAGACTCTTTAACCAGATTGCTTCTTTATTGGAATATGAAGAAACTATATATTTTGCTTCGGTAGTAGACAATGCAACTGTTTCTTGAAGCTTTGACATCCAACTAATTGCTCCACCTGCAAGAGTAAAGACATAACCTGTAGTAGATCTCCTTTTGTCCAAATCACCTGCATAATCAACATCCACATATCCACAGACTGATCCTTCACTACCATTAAAGATGATGCAATGATCACTTGTGCCTCTTAAATATTGAAGCACCCATTTCACTGCTCACCAATGTTCTTCACCTAGATTTTCCATGAACTTGATGACAACTCCAACTGCATGTGAAATGTCAAGCCTTGTAGATACCATAGCATGCATTAAGTTTCCTACAACATTCACATATGGTACATGAGACATATACTGATTTTCTTCATCAGTTCTAGGACTCAAAACCAAAGAAATCTTAAAATGGGAAACTAATGGAACATTAACATGTTTCACACTGTTCATACCGAACTTTTCAAGTACTCTTTCCACATACTTCTGTCATGATAACCAAAGCTTACCATTTTTCCTGTCTTTGTGTATCTCCATGCCCAAGATATGTTTTGCTGCTCCAAGATCCTTCATATCAAACGTCCTAGAGAGCTAAGCCTTTAACCTGTTGATATCTTCCATGCTTTTGTTTGCAATAAGCATATCATCAACATACAAAACTAAGATAATGAATATGTTGATGAAACTCTTGAAGCATACAAAAAGATCATACTCACTTCTAATAAAGTTTTGGCTCACCATGAAGGAGTCAAAATTCTTGTACCATTGCCTAGGAGACTGCCTCAGGCCATACAATGATTTCTTGAGCTTGCAAACTAATATTTTGCTGCGACCTTGTACAAAACCTTCTGGCTATTCCATATATATCTCTTCATCCAAATGACCATGTAGAAAGGTTATTTTAACATTTAATTATTCTAACTCAAGGTTAAGTGATGCAGTTAGTGCCAACACAGTATGAATAGAGGCAAGTTTTACAACTGGTGAAAAATTCTCATGAAAATCAATACCTTCAACCTGAGAATACCCTTTTGCTACCAGTGTCGCCTTATACCTTTCGATACTTCCATCAATTTTCCATTTCAATTTGAAGACCCATTTGCATCCAACAACACTTCTCCCTTCAGGAAGTTCTACAAGATCTCGTGTATTTTTCTTGGCTAAGGAATCCATTTTTTCTTCCATAGCCGTTTTCCATTTTTCACTATCTGTATAATCTACTTCTTCCTGATAACAAGAAGGTTCCCCATCTTCAATAATCAAAGCAAAAGATGAAGCAATATCTTCATACCTTTTGGGAGTTTTTCTTTCCCTTGTAGAATTTCTTAGAGTGACTGGTTGTTGAATTGGTTCGGAAACTTCAATAGCTTCCTTTGTATCTTGAACACCTTTTCGTCCAGAAGTCTCTCCTTCTTTTCGACTTTCAAGAAAAGGTCTAGCCTCCAACTGAATTTGTTGATTTGGTGATACCTGTTGATGTTCAATTCTTTCAACATTTGATTTTAAAAGAGAAGATTCATCAAATGTTACATCTTTATTAATGACTATCTTCCGCGAATTAGGATCCCACAACTTGTATCCTTTCACTCCATAGTCATACCCAACAAAGACACCATTTCGATTTTGGATCTAATTTTGAACGCTGATTTTTAGGAATAAGAGCATAGGCATCACAACCAAATATCCTTAAATGTGAATAATCACAGGACTGACCTGACCAAACTTCTTCAAGAATTTTACAATTAATTACTACTGAAGGTGATTTGTTAACTAAATAACAAGCAGTGGATATTGCTTCTGCCCACAACTCCTTTTACAGGTTAGCATTGCTAATCATGTTTCTGGCTCTTTCCATAAGAGTCTGATTCATATGTTCAACAACACCATTTTGTTGAGGAGTATAAACAACAATTTTGTGTCTAACAATTTCTTCATCCTTATAGTACTGTTCAAATTCTAGAGAAGTAAATTCACCACCATTGTCAGTTCTTAAACACTTAATTGATTTTCCTGTTCTTTTTTCTACCATTGCTTTAAATTGTTTAAAGACATTGAATACATCAGCTTTCTTTTTCAAGATAAAGACCCAAACTTTACGGGAGAAATCATCAATTAACGTTAAAAAAATATAAAGCACCTCCTTACGATACAACATGAGATGGTCCTCACATATCATAATGAATATAGTCTAAAATTTCTTTACTATCATGACTTCTAGCTTTAAACCTCTGTTTACACATTTTTCCATACACACAATGTTTACAGAAATCCAACTTCAAGGATTTCAAATCAGGAAGTAATTTACGGTTCATTAGTACTTGAAGACCTTTCTCGCTCATGTGACCCAATCGTTGATGCCATAGGCGAGTACTTTCTTCTTCTTTCTCTGACACAATCACTGCTTCACTGACTTGAATACTTCCTTTGAGTCTGTAAATATTTCTGACCTTTTCTGCTTTCATAACAACTAGGGCGCTTTTAGAGACTTTCAACACTCCATTCTAACCTGTAAACTTATAACCATCCAAATCCAACACTCCCAAAGAAATCAAATTTTTCTTCAATTCAGGTACATGTCTAACACTAGTTAATGTTCTAACTGTGTTATCATACATTTTAATCTTGATATTTCCCATCCCAACAGTTTGACATGATACAATATTACCCGTAAACACAGAACTACCATTTACATCTTCATATGAAGTAAACCAATTTCTGTGTGGACACATGTGATGAGAAGCACCAGAGTCTGACTTCCAACTTTCAAAATCCTGAGAGACATTAAATACAGGTAAAGTTTCATCTATCATACATAATTCTTCTGCAGATAAAACTTCATCTATCATACCTGAATCAACCTGATTTGCTTCCTTCTTCGGGTTATTAGACTCTTTTCATTTCCAACAGTCTTTCTTAAGGTGTCCAATTTTATTGCAGTGCCAACATTTTGCCTTACACTTCTTTCCCTTTGATTTTGATCTGGAAGATCCCCTTGTTTTTTCTCCTCTTTCCTTTGACCGTCCTCTGGCTATCATGGCTTCTGGTGCAGCTGTTTCAATACTGGATTTCCTTCATACTTCTTTAGACAAGAGAGGTCCCACAACTGATTCAAATTTCAAAGAATCAGCAGTGATCAAACTGATTGAAGTTACGAAGTGGTCTCACAACTTAGGAAGAGAACACAACAAGGTTATAACTTTGTATTCTTTTTTAATTTTAACTTCCATATCTGATAATTGGTATATAAGTGTATTAAAACTATTTAAATGTTATGTAACTTTTGTACCCTCCTTCATCCATAGACTGTACAATTGTCTTTTCAAATAGATTCTATTGGTTAATGATTTTGTCATATATAGTTTTTCCTATTTTTCTCGTAAACCTGTTGTTGTACTCCAACAATGTTGAAGAGAATTTCATTCGCCAGACATAACCTGATGGTACTGAGAGCTCAGGCATCCAAGTCCTCCTAGTCTGAATCTGTCATGCTAGCATGTTTCTTATTTGCCCCGTCTAATGCTTTATGCAACCCTTGTTGCACCAGCAAATTCCTAACTTTCAGTTTCCATAGAGCAAAGTTGTTCTTGCCAGTGAATTTCTCCACCTCAAACTTTGCATTTGTCATCTTGGCCATTTCTTTCCTCCTAGGGTTTTAGTCTTTCAACTAAAATACTCTGATTTTCCTGCTTCCAGCTAGGGTTTTCAAAATTTCTTTCTGATTTTGATTTTCTACACAAATCAAAATTTCTTTTTGATTTGATTTTCTACACAAAATCTAACTATGTTGCCCTCTTTTTCTTTAACTCTTAAGAAATTTCCAAAATTCTCTTAATTAATTTCCAGAATTTCTTTTCAAACATCCTCCACAGATTCTTTTAAAAATTCAAAAAAAAGGCAAAATTTTCCAGAAACTTTAAACCCTATTTCCAGAATTCCTTTTCAAGCTTCCTCCATAGATTCTTTAAAAAATTTCTTGAAATTGCCCCAAAAACTTTAAACCCTATTTCTTTTTTTCTCTCAAATTCACCCACACTCAACAACGCTCAACATAAATCATATTTCTGGTGTAAACAAAAAAATTAGTAGGATTTTTCTATTGATCGAAGGCCTCTTTATGAAACAATGACTCTCTCTGCCTTCATTAAATGCAGTGGGTTCCCTTCCTCTAACAGTAGCGTCAGATTTCTCTTCAGTTGTAGGTTTCTCTTCCTCCAGTAGCGACGTTTACTCTGCTTTCTCTCTTGGCCAAGCAGTTCACAACGAAAATTTTCCTCTGTTACAAACTTCAAACAAAGCTTCACTTTTCTCTGTTATTCACTTAAAGCGGCAACCTTTCAACTCACCCCCAACAATCAGAAAATGAAGCGGCAACCTTCACCTCCAACAATCAGAAAATGAAGCGGAAACCTTTCACCTCCAGTACTCAGAAAAAATGAAGCGGCAACGTTTCAACTCACCTCCAACAGTCAGAAAATGACAATTTTGCTGCGTTTCTTCTCGAACCTTCTGTTGCTTCCTTAATTTGAACCAGTGTCTCTTTTTCCCCTTCACTACAGCGGACAAGGTAATATGATGGCTCTGATACCGATTGTTAGTTGGAGCATTTGATAAAACAAGAAAGAAACGAAAAACTGAATGGAAACCAAAAATAAATTACACAAGTAATACACAATGTTTACGTTGTAAAACCTTGATAGGTTGTCAATGAAACATACATCCACAGGGCAAGGGATTGGATTTTTCTATTAAATCAATAATGATTCTCCTTGATTACAATAGTTTGGGTATTCATCATTTTATAAGAGACTCCTCCATTACATAACTATTGTTTCGGTATAAAACCAACTTGGCAATAAATACAATTTTTACACATATTTACACAATTAGTTGTGAATCTTAGACAGCCAAATCCTCCTAACCTTTCTTTGAGACATATTTACACAATTAGTTGTGAATCTTAGACAACCAAATCCTCCTAACCTTTCTTTGAGATTTTTTCCACATGATGGAGTTGCATTAGATGTAGCTAGAGCAGACACTAAGCAAACAACTCCATTAGGTTTTGTGGCTAGCTTGTTAACAAATTAACAAATATTTTAAATTAAACAAAGCCAAATCCTCCTAACCTTTCTTTGAGATTTTTTCCACATGATGGAGTTGCATTCGATGTAGCTGGAGCAGGCACTAAGCAAACAACTCCATTAGGTTTTGTGGCTAGCTTGTTAACAAATTAACAAATATTTTAAATTAAACAAACAATAATCAAATATTCGAAGTATGCCTAGTTATTTCTATCTCCAAATATGTCCATCACCAATTAAATACAAATGGGCAGCCTAAGTTCATTAAATCCACTCAAGAATATCTTTCCTCGAAAATATGGTTGAAATGATATACAATCCTTGGTTTTCAACATGAATATGAAATATGAGCTTGAAAGCTCTTTTACGGCCTATATGGAATGAAACACTACTTTGGAAAAGATGTAAAGCTAGAATGTTTAGGAACTTGCTGTAACATGTAAGATAGGTTATCTACACTGAGTAGAGAACCTGTAACAATGTAACATAAATCATAAACTTAGACAAAAGATTTAAGTTGGAATCCTCCTTGTTAGAGATGACATCAACCAGAGGTACATTCAGAGCACCTGGGTCCTCAAGTTCTTTACCTAACGATGGCCTTTTGTAATGCATTTCATGTAGCTGGAGGACAATATTATTCTCTGTTTTGAGAACATTTAGTGTCAGTGGGTTCATGGTCTCAACTTCCTAACACGACTAGTTGTGGGTTTTCTCCCATTACTTGTGGATCAAGATGGCCACCACATCCCTAGGACTAAGAGGATTCAAGTTTCATTCTTTTATTTGTAACGATTTCCTATATCATGCAACAACTTCTATTTTTGTGTATCCCTGATGGAATTCAACCAGGCCAATTTGGTCCAAGTGTGGTCTGGATTGACCAATAACTAAGTAATAATATTCTTTTATATATTTAAAAAAAAGTAATAATGGTGATACTTCTGCATGTTCTTAGAGCAGATGCTTCTGACTTGCTAACTTAAGTAATAATATTCTTTTATATATTTAAAAAAAGTAATAATGGTGATACTTCTGCATGTTCTCAGAGCAGGTGCTTCTGACTTGCTAACTTACGTGAGAGTGCATTTATTTATGTTTTCTCTATTGCTTGGTTTTGGCATTCAAAATCAAGTATTTTTGTGTTTTGATCTTGATCACCTTATTTTTTTTTGTAAGATCTCACTAAACTCTCATTCTTGCTTGATTTTAAATGAATACAATTTTGTTTTGTTTTTTGCTTTTATTTTTTTTTATTATCTTGATCACCCTAATTCTTTTAAGATCCCAATTAACTCTCATTCTATTAATCACATTGAATTTCTTAGAAATTTTGCTGCACATATCACTATTTATTATTTTTTTTAACAGATCTAATTCCTTGAATCTCCACCCTTTCACCAAGGTTTTTTTGTTGGGTATTCTTCAGATACATCTCTTTTAGAGCAGGTCTGGAGTTGTTCATTTCAAATCTAGTTCCGTTGGCCTCTATGCAACACCTAGATCTAATTTAACATGCCCAAAAATCTTTGTTCTTCTACAACCGTCGGACTTCACGTTGGAGGATTAGCAACCAAACTCGATGTCTATATTTGTCTTATTTAACCTGACACATTTCGTTGAACAACATAATCCTGGATCACCTTCTAGCACCTTGTCCTGTGCAATCCTTTCCTGTTGACCACATCTAGTTTTCCGATGCTGTGCTATATCTCTCCTGTTATAGCCATAAGTCTTGGGCAAAACGGTGCAATTTTTAGTGTGTAAACCAGAAATATCGGGAAGGAGACCTTGGCGGTTCAATACGAATCAAAGGGGACGGGTGGCTTCACTACTTCAATATTTGAATTCAAAGCGGATGCTCCAATTATGTCACCTGGAATTCCTCGTGGCTAAGATCTAACCAATTTATAGGATTGAGCCCCCTGGTTGTGGTAGTGAGCAAGACGATTATACCATCCCATATTTGATCCAGTGATCTGAGAAAATAGATATCGTATTTTGTTTCATTTGGTTTGTGTCAAATGTATTCAAGGATAACTTTGGGAAAGGGATGTCATATTTCCTTTAAAATCATAGACACGCTAGTAAAACGTTAAAATCCTACGTAAATGATGCCCAGATGAATACGACACTGAACAAATTTTATGTCGTTGATGTGATCTGCGGTGTCTTTGCTCATGAGCAGATTGGTGGTTGTTCCCTTTTAAGCTAATTTGAAAAATTATTGTGTTGTGAATCACAACCGGTAAAGCCTATGCGGATACTTGTAGTTATTTCTTTTTAAGTTAATTTGAAAAAGTATTGTGTTGTGAACAATTTAACACAATAGGTTAAAAGATTGCAGGAACTGATCAGCTTGGGAACAATGTCCTTAACTTGCATTCACTCATTGTTTTTAAAAGATTGCAGGCACTGATAAACTTGGTAACAAGGTCTTTAACATGCATTCACTCATTGTTCTCTGGTAGTCAGAGAAAGAAGAATTGAATATTCGGTTGAATATTAAAGCTACATTGTTCCATATTGTAAAATTAGGAGGGTTGATAGGCTAGGGACAATCATGGGAAATTTTTTCTATTGCAAGCGAATTTTAGATCAAGGTGGATGTTCTTGACGATTTGGAGGAAAAATTTTGTTATCTCAAAATCAGACCCTGATAGGCTGCGGTGATCGGGTAGACTTTAAGTAACTATTTCAAACCTACTTTAGGCCGAGGCTTAGCCTCCCCAATCTGAAAGGGCTCTCTCACAAAATTTAAAGATTTGGATAATGAATAAGATGGTTAACTCTATGAAACAAAATGAACAATTATAAGAGGTTGAAACACAATTAGAAAGTATCCATTGGGCTTATGGAGTTAGATATGCTTTAGTATTGACAGTAAAGTTAGCTTTGCATAGAAGTCAAGGCATTCAGAATCCAACATATGTAGAACACACCAAACACATAGAGAACAAACACAATTTACAAATGTATGAAGGAAATTAGAGCACTGTTGGTGATTTCTAAGTAATCACACATTCATAACACTGTAGATAATAAGAAAAAGATAACACAAGACATTCAAAATATCGAATTCCTTCTGATTCCTAAGAAGCAAGGCCAATACTGCATTACTAGAAAACAAAGTCTTTACACAAAGCACACTATGAGAGCTTTTATCAATAATTTTCCAACCCCTTGTACATCAGATGTTCTGCTATATATAGAGCTCTCTACATAACTGAGATTCCTCCTCCAGCATGAGGGCAACTCGAATTAATCTTATTATGACACCTATTAACACTTTAAACTAACTATTAAATGCAACTAACTACTAGCTGGAAGTTCTAGAAACCTAATACAATTAGGAGTTTAACTCCACATCATGTAGGTGATAGTATTTATTACAATCAAAACTTGTTCTTTAACAAGTGGTGTCCTTCAATTTAGCTTTTGTGGATGTTTGAAGCTTCTTGGTGGCCCTTAATGTCTTATCCCTTTACTGTTGCCTGAAGCATCATGAACAAAACTAGCTATGAATAATGATCATTTTTATAACACATAGCTTTAGAGTTCATATATGTCCTTTCTCTGCTTGTTTTGCCCTTTTTCTTTGAAATTTGTTTAGTGATAATAAATTTAATGCTTTCTCTTATTTAGAAAATGTTATCTTCTAAATGTTATCTTGAAGGAGAAAATTTGCCAGATGGAAGATATCCTAGACTATTCTATAAAAATTAGCCCTAGCGAAAAATATGATTCGGTGTTACTACAATTGACTAAGAAGAATGAGATTATTAAAAGCTTTCAAAAATGCAAACAAAAGTCAGTTGACTATAAAATGCTAAGAAGAGCTATGTTGTTGTTGAGCTGCTAGCCTCTAGGCTCACTTATGACATCTTCCACTCTTCATGATCTTTGATTGTAGATTTATTGTTTGTAAGAAGCTAGAATCACATTGATGTTTGCATTTCATCACATGATTTTGTTTCACCTAAATTTGACATATTATTGGCTTTCGGTCTTCATTGTTGAGCATAATGGGGCATATCGAAGGACTTGGGAAGTATATATCGAAAGACTTGGGAAGTATCTACAGGGCATTGTTGTCTTTATTTCCCTTGAGGTGTATACATCTAAGGTAGGTTTTAGATATGATAATTTCACCTCATTGCTTATATTTATTTTTTTTTGAATTTAGGAAGGTATCATTTGTTGCAGGGGGATTTCAAACTAAATTGTTAAAAGAGTGTCCTTTATTGACTATGTTACCTAGGTTACTAAGATAGATGATAATATCATTATTGATGACAATTTTGTTGTGCCTAGCTTAGAGCAGGGACTTCCACGTAGCACGGTCCCAGGGCTACGACCATCCCTCCGTTAACTCTACTCTCTTTTGGCCTGCAGTGGTTTTACTGTGTTTTACAACGACGGTTTTACCATTACCTCGCATCCTCCGTTTAGGGTTGCCTTACCTCTCGCTTTCACCTTTCCATCCTTGATGGTTACAGGCAGCTGGCGTTAGGATTTCCTCAAAAACAATGGACCTTGATATTGTCGACTATTCGGAGGACCCGCTGCCATAACTTGGAAGGGTCAACCACATTCCGTTTAGTAGTGAGCCAAACGAGGTCATAGCTAACCTGCCTCCGATCACAGAGTCGTTTAGTCGCCTGGTCATCCTGCCGGACGCACCTCCTACCTGGCCGTATCTCTCTACCCCGCTGGCTTCCCCGTCCTTGTTAGGGTTTGTTACAAGCTATTTAAACCCTAACCTCCCACTGTCTTGGGCTGACCCTCCCTACTTTTCCCACCCAAGCGGACCTTCCTTCGTTTTGCACTGCTCGTCAGCTCCCCCGAATACAGTACCTCCGTCCTCGTCTCACAGCCCTGAACCCCTCCCTGGAAACCCTATCAGCCCCCCAGATCTCTCTGGCGCCCCTAAATCTCCCCCTCCCCTTGGCCCTGGAGACAAAATTCACACAAGGGTACCACAACCGGAGGAAGCGAGGCCCCGGAAGAAGGCTAAGTGCTTCAGATCGAAGATAGACGACATTTTCCTGAGGTTGGAGGAAGATATATAGTTGGCAGAATCCATGGATATCACGGATAGGGTCCTGGTCGGAAGGATTCGTGGTCGAAACTACTCAGCAAAAAGACTTAAGGCTTGGGTGTCTGAGGTATGGGGCCATCGACTAGCAGATCTACCTACGGTGTAGACATTTGTGCGGGGCTGGTTCGCCTTCAGGTTTGCACGGCCAGACCATACAAACTGGGTACCATCCTCATTCTAGCACTTCTATCAAGCCCTGGTTCGCCTGAAGCGATGGTCGCCTCTATTCGATCTAGAATCTGAACCACTGGGGATAGGACCTATATGGGTAAGGTTGCCAGGGCTCCCCTCACATTTTTGGTTGGAGGAGATTTTTAAGAGAATTGGGAGCTCTCTTGGTTCGTATATGGGCTTAGAAAAATCCTATCTCGTTATGGGAAAGATGGCATATGCATGTGTTCTGGTTCATATAGATACGTGAGGGGGCCTGCAAGAGTTTATCACCATACATTGGAGGAATTTTTCAAGAAAGCAAATCTTGGACTATGAAGGTGTGCCCTATAGGTGCCGACGTTGCCACAAGGTCGGCCATGTATTCAAGGACTGCCCTCTGATCACCAAATGGGGTCTGAGGCCAAGGGAAAATGAGTAGCATAATCAGCCCCCTTGGAGCCTGCACTACAAGTTCAGATGACAGTGGAACAACTGGTACAAGGTGCAGCCAAGGAAACTAAAGAAGCAGATCCGGGTCCCAGAAAGAAGCGAGGGAAAGCTCCACTAAGGCCACCCTCTTGGCCGTTAATGAGAGCTTAGGTGGCTTCAGGGGAGGCTTTTTCTGCAGGTATGACTCCTTCTAACTCTCCTTCTAGTATCTTTGCTTATGGAAATCTTAATGTATCTGCATTGCATTCTCATGTTATTTCTTCCCACCCTGTGTGCGGTTCGATGGCTTCCCTCTCCCCTCCCTTGTCCTCCTCCCCCACCCCCTTACCCTCACAGTATCTCCTTCCCCCCCACCCCCTCTGCTAACCCGCCTCCCCTACCTTCCCTCCCAGAGACCCTCCCTCTTTCTGCTTCGGTGCCCTCCACCTGCACAGACCATCGCTATCCTACGCGCTCAAAGTTTTGCGCACCTGGAAAGGATGTGGTTGGGTTCAGGGTCATTCCCTTCCCTCTTCTCCCTAAGTTGCCCCATGGTCGATCTTCCCAACTCACCCAGGCTAAATAGTGGGACAGAGAAGAGGTTACCTCAGGCAGACAGACATTAATCCCATGGGGTCTTAGAGTAGAGGATGCTCCCTCCCCCTTCCCTCCATCAATATCCTTTCCTTTAACTGTAGGGGGCTGGCTAGCCCTGGGAAAAAACTAGCCTTGAGACGACTGTTATCTACTGAGCCTGTGGACATCATCTTCCTACAAGAAACACTTGGACGAGCAAGTTCTATAACACCCCTTCTGGAATCCTCGCTCTCGAATTGGTCCTTTCACTCCCTTGATGCGATGGGCAGATCAGGGGGGATATCTTTAGGCTTATGCACTCGTTCAATTCAATTGTTAAATGTATGGGGAGGGATAGGTTACCTCGGTGCAGACATCTACTCGTTGACCCTGGAAACTAGTTTTAGGCTCTTCAACATCTATGGGCCTTGCCGAGACGGGGAGGTTTACTGGACGAATCTGCTTACCTCCTCCACCTTGCAAGGAGATAATATCATCCTTGGAGGTGATCTAAACTTCTCGACGGGTTTCGCGGAATCTTGGGTTCACAATGCACAAATGGATACTCTGTCGGCATTTTTCGAGAACTTACTGGACTCCTATAATCTTATTAACATTTCTACTGCTAAGATCCAGCCCACCTGGAGGAACAATCGAACCGGAGAGGCCAGTTTGGCCAAAAGATTGGACCGATTTCTCATCCGAGAAGCTCTGGTCAACAGAGGCTATCATGTTAGACAGTGGGTTGGTTCCGGGGGGATCTCAGACCACATGCCTATATATTTGGAATTACAGACTGCCCACTACAAACCAAAGGCTCCCTTTACGTTCAATTCTACATGGCTAAAGGATGCCAATTATATGAAGGTAGTGAGTGACTATTGGAAGACTCACCCAGTGGGCTTGGAAGGCCTTATAGCATAAAGTTTCACACGAAACATGAATGCCTTGAAGGAGCTTTCAAAAGAGTGGGCCAAAAGGAAAAAAGAACAGGATGAGCACTAGCTCAAATTAGCAGAAGAAGAAATAGCCAAAATGGAGGAGGAATCAGAGAGGATACTAAGCTCTCCAGAACAAAAGGACAAGTTGGCTACCCTACTCCAAAAAAGGACACAAGTATTGAAAGATAGAGAGGAGAGTTAGAGGCTTCATAGTTGAGCAATATGGCTCAAAGAAGGAGATGAAAATACTAAGTTCTTTCACAGACATGCAAATGGGAGAAAGGCGATTAATACCATATGGGAGCTCAAGAAAGAGGATGACACCTCCATTAAAACCTTCAGGGGACTTGCATCTCTTGCAAAAGCTCACTTCTAAGAAATTTACAAGGAGCCCCAGATCGCTAACCTGGCGGAGGTCATGCGCATAGCCTAGACTTTCTCCAGGTTTGTGGATGAGGAAGCAGAGCAGGATCTGACTAAGGAGGTGACTCTGGGAGAGGTGGAAGCAACACTCAAATGGCTAAAAGAAGATAAGAGTCTTGGACCGGATGGATGGACTGTGGAGTTTTACACTGCTTTTTTTAACATCCTGGGACCCGACCTCCTGAGATTGATAGAAGAATGTCGAATGAGGGGTAGAATGTGAGAGAGATTCAACTCTACGTTCATATCCCTTATCCCCAAATCTGATAACCCCTCGTCCTATGATGACTTCAGATCCATCTCCCTCTGTAATTGCATCTACAAGATCATAGCCAAAATTATTGCCAATCACCTCAATCCCATTCTATTTGCCCGTATCTCCCCAGAATAGTTTTCTTTCCCGCAGAACTGACAAATCCACGAGGCTGTTGGCACATCACAAGAACATCTCCACTCAGTTCAAACTAGGAAACTCAAAGGCATGATACTGAAAATCAACCTATCCAAAGCTTTTAATAGGGTAAACTGGCTCTACCTTCGTATACTGTTAACTCATCTCGAGTTTCCCTATTCCTTCATCAAATGGATCCTATGATGTATCACGAACGTATCCTTCAATGTGCTTATCAATGGCTCATCATCCCTTTTTTTCCATGCAGAAAGAGGATTGAGGCAAGAATGCCCACTCTCTCCACTACTATTCCTTCTCATTATGGAGGGCCTCAGCAGAACCATCAGAGAGGATTGCAGACAAGGGCGAATAAGGGGAATAAAAATGACTGATGACTGCACCCTTACCCACTTGCTCTTCATGGACGATGTACTGATCATCCTAAATGGGGGCATTGGGGACATAACCTCTTTACACCGTTCCCTCGACATCTTCCTAAAAGCCACATGCATGGTATTGAATGAGGCAAAATCTACAATTACTGCCACCGGTTGTTCCCTGCATGAGGTCCAGTTTGCTCTCAGGAGATTTAACTTTACAGAAGTGCCTATTGAAGAAGGGTTGAGGTATCTTGGGTATAGGCTAAAACCCCTTGGCTACAAGATCGCCCACTAGACATGGCTCATATCAAAAGTGGAGAAACGTCTCAACATCTGGTACCACAAATATCTCTCCAGAGCGGGGAGGCTGATCCTCATCAAAGTTGTCCTAGAAGCTACAACTGTTTATTGGATGACATTGGCTTAGATCCCCAGAGGCATCCTATCTTGCCTACAAAACATATGTTGTCGGTTCCTGTGGAAAGGGAATTAGCCAGGGAGAATCTTTGCATGGATGAGTTGGGAGTCATTGGCCCTACCAAAGAGTTGGGGAGGATTGGGTATAAATAGGCTAGATACCTTCTCAAAAGCCTTGGCCGCTAAGTTAGGGTGGAAATTGCTTATCAACAACAGTCTCTGGACGAAGGTAACAGTGTCCAAATACATCCATCCATCAAGAGTGCAAGCATGGATCAGACAAGACACCAGGATGAGTAACATATCTATCATCTGGAAGGCAATCAATAGCACTAAGTAGCTCATTTGAAGCAGTCTGACTTGGAGAATTAGAGCGGGGGCAAAGGTACAGATTGGCACGGACCCATGGGTGGGATGTGGTAACACACACAGGCTTTTGGAGGGCTTGAGAGGACATTTACAGGTCAATGGCATACTGTACATTAATCAGATCGTAAACAAGGTACATACTACCATCTTTCAACAAGCTTGTTGAACTGTCACAGATCTGAATATCCCCTGATGCTGGCAGCAGGAATGGTGTAATTACACAAATGCATTGACAGAAGCTCACATTAGAATAACCGAGGGCGAGGACGAGCTCATCTGAGCATATGCTAAACATGGTACCTACTCCCCCAAGATAGGCTACCAAGTGCTGATGGAGAGGCACAAGCCACAGGAATTGGCACATTGGTGGAAGCAGATGTGGAAGTTGAAGGTGCCCCCTTGAACCAAATTTCTCATGTGGTCTATCCTCCGCAGCAAAGTCCCGACTGGGGCCAACCTGATGAAAAGAACATACTCAGGGCCATTCTAGTGCCATCTCTACAAAAGTGACAATGAGGATATCGACCACCTCTTTCTCCACTGTCCATGTGCATAAGAACTATGGAATGGCTTCCTCAGTTCAATCTCCTTCACAAAGAAATGGTAGGGCTCTCATCCCTCTCAATCATGGAATAACTGGTGCTCCACTACCTTTGTCAGACAAAAGAACATCTCGCTCCTTATTAGTTGGGCCATGTGGATCACCAGGAACCAATCCATATTCCAACAAAAACCCCCCCACTGGCCCTCCATCACCACCAGACTACTAGCCGACTACAACTCCATCCCCGAAGAGGACGAATAGCCGTCCCATAGGAATATTACGCTGGAAGTTATCAATACAGCTCATCCATGGGCTTATTTTGATGGATCAGCTCAAGAGGCTGGCTGTGGTGGGGGGGGGGGGGGCATACTTCATCTGACTGAAGCACATGTTTATAAAATTCAAATGGGACTGGGAAGGGGGGACAAACAACTATGCAGAGCTCATCGTGGCCAAAAACCTCATCTTATTTGCTTTGTCCAAAAACTACCTTCATTTACAGCTATTTGGAGACTAAAAAATCATATGCAACTGGATAAACAAAAAAGCACAATGCAATGCATACTCTCTAAAGCATATTTTGGATGAAACTCTCAGACTCATAACATATTTTGATGTCTTCTCATGCCATCACATTTACAGGGAACGCAACACAGCTGCGGACATCTTATCCTAGGAGGCCGCGCACAAGGACGACACTTCATGGTAGATAAACCAAAAAAGAAGACCGAGTCATCATCCATCATATAACGAGCATCACCTCCTATTCCGCACTTAGTTCAGGGCAGCGCATTTAGTAGACCAAATTTGGGACGGTTAGTTCCGGCGCTATAATAGCGAGAGTCACTCTTCATTTGATTTGATTTGATTTGATTTGTCGACGGTATTGAGAATGCGGAGTCTAGGGTTTTCTCTGACAACAAGAATTGCCCTTGTATTTTTTTATTTTATAATTTGACATCTTTCGATATGAGAGGGCGAAGGCATGTTAATGCTCCGCTCCTGTGGTTGGCGCTACAGATAATTTTTGTATCAATATGTGCATTGGGTACAAATTACACTAATGTTCCACGGGATGCCCAACTCCTGTTAGAAATCAAACAAACTTACAATTATTTATCGCTGGATGACTGGGTCGAAACGTCCGTCAATAATTTCTGCAGTTGGACTGGTATCACCTGCGACGACAAGAATCGACAGAACGTCGTGGCTCTGAATCTTCAAAATAAGAGCCTCTTCGGTTCAATCCCACCGGAATTGGGCCATCTCCATGTGAGAACATTAATCACGCCTGATCGTATGGCTGCGATAGTCTGCGAGTCATCAATGTTAGTCAGCGTAAAGCGGCTATGGTCGGCGAATTTAGATAAATAATAAATAACAGTAGGTGAATTGCTGCAGTGGGTTTTGTATAAATGTATTTGCTTTGTAAGTAATAAACAAGCTCTTCTCAAAGTCTTTAAAGTCTTTAGTGTTTCTGTCATGGTATCAGAGCTGAGAGTTTCGGCTTAGCATTTAGGCGGCAGCAACAAAAGCCCATCTTGGTTTGTGAGGTCAGTCAAAGCTTGGAGTTGTTTGCTGCAATGGAGAGCACAGTCCCAAAGACATTGTGCAATTTGCCTTTGTGTGAGTGGCACTGTGAGGTGCATGTGGATTTGAGTAGCACTGTGAAATTGTTTGAAAGAGGGTGCTTACGTGAAGAGATTGTGTTTAACTGAGCCGAGTGCAATTGAGGAAACTGGCCAGCCAGCGAGCATTGTTTGTGAGGGCTCGGTGGCGTGAAGAGCGTAGTGTGCTGCCTTATGGTGTGGTTGCTGGGAAGAGGCTTGGTGCAAGCTCAAGCTTGAGGACGTGAAATAAGCTTTGAATCATTTGTGAGGGCTCGGTGGCGTGAAGAGCGTAGTGTGCTGCCTTATGGTGTGTTGCTGCTGGGAAGAGACTTGGTGCAAGCTCAAGCTTGAGGACGTGAAATAAGCTTTGAATGTGGCTCTGGTGAAAGCTGTTGCTGTGTGAGGAGATCAAAGCTCAGGTGAGCTTGAGGAGACAGAACTCGCTGTGAAGAGAGGCAGAGTGGTATTAGCCGCGTGAGGCCAATTGTTGTGCTCTTGTTGAACAATCATGCAAGAAACCTAACACAGCCTAAAGGAATTGTTGTGTGAGAGCTTTGTGGTGTTGCTATGTTGTGCCTGCTGTCCATAATCTTTGCTGGTGATTTTTTTATTTCTGCCCAGTGGTGAGAACAGGGGAGTGTGTGCTATTTTGAGTTGTGAGACAATGTGCCCTGTTGTTGGCGCTGATAGGTGAGAGTTGTTTGGCGTGGCAAGGTCGCTGCAAGAGGTGCAGCCTGGTTGTGTGAGCATGTGTTGAGGGTTGTGTGAGCTGTTGCCCATGTGGAGGTCAACCAGAGGTAGTGATGAATGCTGAGATGAGTGCCAAGAAGAAGCACTGTTAAAAGGAGCGTGTGAGGCCTAGCGACGCTGTGGCTAGGATCTAGTAGAGATCCTTTGGGTAAAAAGCGTTGAGGGCCAAGTGGCGAGAGGCTGACACAACGCGTACCATTGACGTGGGTGCTTGTGTGGCTGCTAGTGCTAGTGGCCCTGTGTGATTGAGTGGTGAATAGGAACCATTGAGGCTTGTGAGCATCGAAAGGGCCGAAATTGCGAAGGTTGTGAGGCTGGAAGCAGAGTAAGTCTGTCCAGTGTAATCTCTGTGTTCTCTGATGAAGTGAAGTGTTATTGAGTGTGGAAGGCCAATTAAAGGCCAATTGAATGCATTCTTCAATTTGGGGAGAGCGCTGTTAGTGAGCACCCTGTGTTAGGGTCCCACCCTAACCCCCTTATCTATGTAATGGGACCACGTCATAGTCAAGAGTCAATAAAGCCCATATTAATAATTGTAAGTGGTTAATCCGCAATTAATAACGGAACCACAGTTAGTTGCAAATGGGCTGTAGTATTAGATAGATGGTATTATTAATACATGGTATTGGCCCGTGGTATTGCACGTAGGAGTCATATATAAAGGATAGAAACTCCCTGCGAGGGGCATCATGTCTTATTTTGTAATCGAGCTCTGCTCTATTGGAGGTTGCCCCCTCGAAGAGGCAAGTGAACATTACTCTCTGAATAATAAATTCATTGTTATTCTGTGCTCTGGGTATCTTTTCTTCGCATATTCTGTATTCTTGGTCTCTTTTCTTTGCATATTTTGTATCTGGGTATCATTTGCAGGTTAAGAGCATAACAAGTGGTATCAGAGCACTTTCAAGGGCCGGTGGGAACTCCATTTAGTAGCAAATTTTTTTTGGCTCGAGACGTGTTCCAGCGTCTTTAAACCACGGGATCTGTCGTTGAGCGCATAAACATGCGGATTTGGGGAGGCATGAACGTAGGAAATACAAGAGGTGGTCACGTCTGTTGGACTCCCTTGTAACCCCTGTGGGTACCCCTTCGAGTAGTAGCGCATTAGACAGAACCGCGCACGGACTATCTTCCACGTACCCTCTGGGTATATCGGAAGCCCCATAGGCTCCCTAAAAACCTTGCCATAGATAAACCAACGACCATCTTGCGGCTACAGTACACCGAGAACAGCGCTCGGAGAGATTACTCGCCCGTACGATAGGGTAGTCGGGTGGTACGGCTAAGGGTACGGTCGACCCTCCTTTGTTAGAGCCCTGAAACATTGGGCCGAGTACTACTGCCAGACCCTTATGTATATTGCGATCTGTAGCACCTGACACTCCTCACGACCCTAGTTCCTTTTTTACTCATCATATCTTCCAGATCTGCTTGAGCAAAGGAGTGCAGCAGCAGCAGACATCGGTCCCAACCAGCTAGTTCTCTCAGATCCAGCAGACCAGAAGCATTGTGCAGGGTTCTTATACTAGGGTATAATTGTCGTAGGAATTTTGGCCGCATTGACATTTTGAGGATTTGGCGACTGCAGTATTGATCAAGAAGGAGTAAAACTCCGTTAGGAGTAAAAA